>AYEL01065043.1:0-58361 GCA_000484575.1 Olivierus martensii | reverse complement strand
TTATATTTTAGTTTAAAAGTTAACTTACTTCCACCTTCTCCGTCGTAGTAGGCAACACTGGAACTTATACAGGCCATGTCATTGTTGCACATGTCCTATCTTAGTTAAGTTCAAATTGCGAGTCACATTTGCGATTATTTTGTGCTGTACATTATATTAATTAGATTTTTCATTCATAAACAAAGCCAGAGACAAAAGAAACCCAAAAAGCAAGCAAGACCAAAACCAAGGCCCCTCCCCCCAGGAAGGGAAAACAGAAGACAGAACAACAAGGAAACAAACAGCAGGCAAGAGGCAAGGCCCAAAAGAGAAGGCAAGAGAAAAGAGAAGGCAAGAGGCAAGGCCTATTAATAAATAAGTTTTTTTGTTCTAAGTATAAATTGTACATAAACTTCTTACTATACTCATGTTGTATCCCACATCTATAAATTCGGTTAAGATCCTTTTTCAAGAAGCAATCACGTGATACGAAGTCGGAACCCATATCCGGAAGAGCTATCCCGGTTAATGACGTCATCTTATCTACATAATATTACCACTGAACTGATATGTGAAAATAAGAATGATCCGTATCGGTGTTTTGTTCGATATATAAATTACTTGTAAAGATGATGACATGAATGAATTACTCTGTAAGCTAATAACTTTGCACTTGTTACGTATAAGTATGTAAATGAGAGAAGTGCGGATTTGTACGTCACTCACAGTATAAAAGATCGTCGCAGGCGAGAAGCAAATTGATTGAGATTTTGAATTGGATTAAACAAGTTTTGTTGATTAATTACTTGTTGCATTATTATAGTTTCAATAAAGCATTTATTAACACTTTTGTAAGTGTTTTTGAGTCTAATAAATTTTATATTTTGTTAAAATCTAACTTGTTTGAAATTTTCTTCAAATTATTAGCATAAGTTCTAACATCGTTTGTTCGTTCTAGTCTAACACCTAATTGGTACTTTTAGTTATAAGTTCCGATTTCCGTTTTCGTTTCGTCGATTAGACGTTACGTTCTTGTTAGATTGTTTTTGAAATTAATTTAGTATTTAAGTTAGAACTTAGCTTAAGACCTGAGCTCAGTCCGAACTCTGGATTGCAGTCGCTAGAACCGTTAGGCTTAGTGTAATTAGAATTATTGACATTCGCTCTAATCCGCAACTTTGCAATTGGTGCCCGAACAGGGATTACCAATTGTGGTAGTGATTGGTTTTGAATTGAATTGATAGGTTGCTAGTTTTGGCAATTGTTACTTTACAATTTTACTAAACTTAATCACCTC
Source organism: Olivierus martensii (assembly GCA_000484575.1). Lineage (NCBI taxonomy): Eukaryota > Metazoa > Arthropoda > Arachnida > Scorpiones > Buthidae > Olivierus > Olivierus martensii. The sequence goes on along the minus strand of AYEL01065043.1, from coordinate 57,085 downwards.
TATAGTACGATGGCCGCAAATACAATTACTGTTCCTCTTGCCACTTGGGATAATATGGTAGCACTAATAAACAATTTGACAGCCAGACTACACAGGCTTGAACAAGACCAAAGCAGTGAGCCTCCGATACCCGCACCTGAAATCGGAAATCAACAACCACCAGCCCAGGAACAACGTATACCTGACGTATCATCTGCCGGAAGCTATAGTCCGTCCACACCAGAACGAAGATTTCCGGACCCACCGCACGGGAACGACGCCTGCCTGACGCACCAGCCACCGGAGGTTACCGACCGGACACTCCGGAACGAAGTCGTAGAAGTCCGCCCGTTGTCCCGCCTCGATCAGATCTCTCGTCCCTGTCCCAACGAATTGTGGTTGTAACTGCTCCACCACCACCCATACCAAAAGACGACGGTAAGACTAATCTTATTGATTTCTTTGATGATATGGAACAGTATTTTATCACCCAGGAAATACCACAAGAAAAATGGGTGGATATAGCAGCCGCACAACTTAAAGGCAATCCGGCCAAGTGGTGGAAAGTCGAAGGCAGAACCAGGAGACACGCTAGAGTTTGGTCTTACTTCAAACAGCATCTAATCGCATTGTTTGCTCCACAATTAGACCCTTCGGCTTGAAAAATGCCCCCGCCACATTCCAAAGGCTAATGAATGAAGTTCTAAAAGACATTAAAGGCACCTTCTGTGAGGTATATTTAGATGACATAATTATTTATTCTTCTACTTTCTCAGAGCACCTAGAACACATCAGTATGGTGCTAGAAAGGTTATCCAGGGCCGGGTTGACCGTCAAATTATCCAAAAGCCATTTCTGCCGACTGGATGTCCATTACTTAGGATTTAAGATCGATAATCGAGGAATCATGACAGAGCCAGATAAGGTCGAGGCCATAAGTAAATTTAATATTTCGAAAAATACTAAACAGTTAAGCACCTTTTTGGGAATGTGTAGTTGGTATAGCCACTTTATTCCAAACTATGCTATGATTGCTGAACCACTATACCAATTACGAAGAAAAAGAACTAAGTGGTCCTGGACGGAAGCATGTCAGAAAGCCTTTGAAAAGTTAAAACAGGCACTCATCTCCACTCCTATATTACAATTACCAAAGGAAGGAGAAAGATATATCCTACACACAGACGCAAGTGGTGTCGGACTAGGAGCAGTACTATGCCAGAAGGGAGTAATTGCCTATGCCAGTAGAACACTAACTAAATCAGAATGAAACTATTCAACTACTGAATTAGAGAGTCTGGCTGTTGTATGGGCCGTCGAGAAGTTTCGTAGGTACCTTGACGGCACCGAATTCACCATAGTTACTGACATGCGGCACTAAAGTGGTTACAAAGTTCAACAAATCTCACAGGTAGATTAATGAGATGGGCATTGAGACTATAAGAGTTTAATTTTTCAGTAAAACATACCAAGGGAACAGAGAATCAGTTAGCAGATGCACTCTCCAGATCTCCCAATGCAACTGATAATAATGAAAAGGAAGACAACTACTGTTCCCGTATCTGTGCCATTCTCTCTATATCCGGAAAAGATGAATTAATTAATGCACAAAGGAACAACGACGAATGGAGAGGATTATACGAGTATCTAGCAACCGGCAGTCTACCTCCAGACCCAACCTTAGCTGCAGAAATAGTAGGTAAGTCAAGACATTATACTTTGACTAATGACATTTTGTATTATACTAGAAAAACAGATTGATCTGGAGGCTTTAGACCCGTAATCCCAAAGAACCCGAGAAATGCTATTTTACAAGAATTACATGATCATCCGACTGCCAGTCATCTGGGTGTCGGAAAAACTACGAAGAAAGTACAACAAAGGTGCTATTGGCCAGCCATGGCAACAGACATTAAAGAATATATTTTAACCTGTCACGTTTGTCAAATTGTCAAGTTCGATCAACAACGTCCGGCTGGAATGATGCAAAGTGCCCAAATAACGAAACCCGGCGATCAAGTAGGTGTCGATATCCTGGGTCCATATCCAAGATCCAGGTAAAATCATAATTATGTATTGGTAATGACTGATTACTTTAGTAAATGGGTTGAGGTGTTTCCGTTGAGAGACATAAAAGCGGACACAATAGCAAAGTGTATGGTTAATGAATATTTTTGCAGATACGGTCTACCAAAAACTTTAGTTTCCAACAACGGACCGCAATTCATCTCCCATTTGATGGCCGAAGTCTGCACCCAGTTGGGAATAAAACATGTGTTCACCACTCCCTATCATCCGCAATCGAACTTAACAGAACGAGTCAACCGCACCTTAGGCTGTATGATCTCAGCATACATTAATAAGAACCATCGAGATTGGTATATACACCTACAACAATTAGCACTGACCATCCAATCAATTGTCCAAAACTCCACTCAGTATACTCCGGCAAAATTGCATCTGGGGCAAGAAATTATGCTTCCATGGGACTGCCTTACCCAATACCCAAACCCACCGACCTCCGCAGAAGATAAAACAAATGATTTGAAACAAATTATGAATACGGCCCAAAGAAACGTCCAGACTGCGCAAAATCAACAGCGTCAGCACTATAATCGGCGTCATAGACAACAAACATTGCAGGGTGGGTGATCTTGTGTTATTAAAAACTCATCCTATTTCTTCTGCCCATTGACAATTCAGCGCCAAATTGGCACCCAAATGGACAGGACCGTACGAGGTTTCAAAAGTGATATCTCCACTGAACTACGAACTTAAGGATCCAGTCAGTGGGGCAATTCATGGTGGCCAGCATATAGCCAACCTGAAGAAGTACCGCCTGCTAAACAGGCCATCATATCCAGTGAGGGACGTCACCGGAGACGCCAGTGATACAAGACCTACAGCACCAGTAGATAGTGGCATCAGGAGAACTGTTTCCGGTCCGCATGTCGCTAGAAGTTCTGATGTATCAAGCCGACGACTTAGGCCAACGCAGAGAGTGAACTACCGTCGTCTCGCTGGACTTCCTCCTTGAAGAAGATAAGTTGTATAGATATAAATTTTCTTTTCAGCAGTAGTATTTGTAAATCCAAAAAAGGTGATTCATTGTAATCTTTTGAAACGTAAATATTGTTCATCGATGACTGTAAGAGATTACTAAAATACTAACAAAAGTTGAAACATTAACAGGGGGAAAAAGTCTCTTACAGCCCTCGAAAGGAATTAATATCAAAAATTTTCCCGTCATCAAATGATCGATATTGATCAAGCATCCTTTTATGGATATAATGTATTGTTATGTTAAGAAATTTACCTCCACATGTTAAGATTTAATGATCAACTAATGCTCATAAAAACAGAAACTTTATTAAGTTGAAAATCAGTGAGGCTTTGAAAAGTTTACAGAAATTGTAAACAGATAAGCTCTGATGGACAAAATCTACAGGAAATGCTATGCAGTTCCTTGTTTTATGGGGGAGGAGTGTGAGGAAGTTAACTTTGACCTATCCTATTTTTATTTTATTATGCACTCTATTATTTATTTATCGTTATTTTCCTATATGCTAAAACGTATTATATTTTAGTTTAAAAGTTAACTTACTTCCACCTTCTTCGTCGTAGTTGGCAACCATGTGATACGAAGTCGGAACCCGTATCTGGAAGAGCTATCCCGGTTAATGACGTCATCTTATCTACATAATATTACCACTGAACTGATATGTGAAAATAAGAATGATCCGTATCGGTGTTTTGTTCGATATATAAATTACTTGTAAAGAGGGTTACCTATTACTTGCAGGATTACCTATATTTGTATAATATCAGATATTTAAATATATACAAAAAAAATTAATTTATGAAGTTATATATATCCATATATTTTTGATAACAAAATTAATAGAATAATGATCTTTATTATGAACAAATGTGATGGATCATGAAAATGGATCAAAAGTGTGATAATGACATGCCATGACTGAGCTGTGAATCTTATGGTCTTACAAAAATTTTTCCAATTTTTAACTCACCTATGAATAAACTAACATTTTCTTCATAAAAATGTTTTCTATACAAAATTTTTGGCTTATAACATGAATATACATGGTATATAGAAAATTTAAATGTATAAAAATTTATAAAATTACCTGACCAGCAAAGTCTTTTCCTTCTTCTGAGCATAAAAACTCACGATATATTTGATTACTTGAAGATATTATAGATGATACATGTTCTTGATATTCAGGTGAGGATACAGCAAACAAAGAAAGAGCACCAATAGGAATAGAATCATAAGTATTAGAGATACCATCAATTGCAGATGGAGATACTTGAAAACTATATGGACTGAGACTAAAATAAAATGTTTATTAATTCAAATTTTTAAAAATATAAATTAATTTCACTTATAATGAAAGTAAGTAAAATTATATGTATTGATATACTCACTTTGATAACACAGCTAATGCTTCTGAACTAATGGATGGACAAGAAACCAGACGGATAGATATATTTCCAATCGTACCAGGATAATTATGTCGAATAATATTTTTAAAGGCACTAATAAATGTGGCAATATCAGACTTTTTATTTGTTATTGATTCAGCACCAGAATCCAAAACACTTCCAGCATGAAATATTAAGATTAAAGTGATTGTTGATGAATTTGATCGATGGGAAGGTGAATTAGTTATAGAAACAGAATCAATATTGACTTTAGAATTTTTTTCTTGAAAAAATAATTCTTTCTGAATCTTCTTAATATGCATTGCAGAAAATATGCTATCTGTTGAATTTGGGTAAGGTTAAATATAATATTGGATTTAAAAAAAAAGAAAAAGACCAAAATTGGGAAGAGGGTAGAAAATATAAAATTATTATTTATAAACATTGAATAAATTTTTTTATTTTTTTTATTAATAACATAAATTTCACTTAAAAATACATTTTCTTATAACAAAAATGTGTGAAACTTACATTTACCTAAGTATATATAGTTTATTTAACAATTCAATTATAAATTTATTTTTATTAAACCAATACTTATGTTAAATGCTATTAAAAATTTTAACTATATAATTTGTTAAAAAGCAATTGCTTATTTCAAATATTTTTAAAGAACAAGTTACATTGTAAATGTAATATTTAAAGTCATTTAATTTAGAATTTTATTAAAGCCTTGATTTATAATGAAGTAAAGAATTTTACAAATATTATTTTTCATCTTTTATTAATTTTATTTGGAATTCTATTGAAATGTATATATGGAAGTATTCAATTAAATTTGTTATATGTTTAATAAATGGAAATTTGATTAGATTTCACTTTGTTTAAAAATTACATTTTAATTTAACCTATAGAATATAGTAATAATAACCATTGTCTTTTATAAATATTAAAATAATTGTAAGTTAATAATATGAAATTATTTATATAATTTGCTTATTAAATAAAAATGAAAATTGAAAAATTGATGATTTTAGAAATACTACATTAAACTATGTTCACAACTTCCACTTACATCAGCAATAGAGCTTCTCATATTTATATTAGATGATGAATGAGAATTTGTTAAATTATTTTCTCCTAATTTTGAAAAGTTATCTGTTTTATGAATTATTTTACTTTGTTTGGATTTTTTCTTTAAGATTTTCTTACCATCTTTGGTTTCATTCATTGGTCCATTATTATCTCTTTCTGTACAATCCAATATTGCTTCTGAGCAACTTCTAGCTAATATCTGTTTATCATCATCATCATCTTCATCTATTAATATAAAAGAAAATTTTATAACTAATCATAATTCACATTTTACTAAGGGATTAATGTGATTAAAATAATCCTAATCTAGCCAAACTTCCCCTAGTGGTTTATTTTTGAATTAACTGCCAAATTAATAATAATTAATTTAAATTTAGGCTAAGGTGGCGCCATCTATTAATTAATAATTGAACTTTAATTTTTACTAATTTTCCGAAATTAAAAATCTGCCTTGGCCTGGAATCAAACCAGGGACTTCAGGTTACCGTCCCGATGCCTTTCCAGCTAACTACCAAGGCTCTGGCAGATTTCCAATTTCGGGATGCATATAATTTTTAGAGAATATCTACCAAGGCACCGGCAGATTTTCAATTTCGGGATGTATATAATTTAGGAATTATCGGACTTAGAGGGTCCGTGGCTAGGTTTAGCCCATCCGGGAATGCTGGTGTCAGCGTAAGTCCAATAATCCTAAATTATATACATCTCGAAATTGAAAATCTGCCGGTGCCTTGGTAGTCTAGCTGGTAAGACGTCGGGACGGTAACCCGAAGTCCCTGGTTCGATTCCAAGCCAAGGCAAATTTTTAATTTCGGGAAATTAGTAAAAATTAAAGTTCAATTATTAAATAATAGATGGCGCCACCTTAGCCTAAATTTAAATTAATAATTATTAATTCGACAGATGGTGGCACCGTAGCGTAAATTAAAATTAATTATTAATTTGGCAGTTAATTCAAAAATAAACCACTAGGGGAAGTTTGGCTAGATTAGGATTATTTGAAAATTTTATATTTGAACAAATATTTTTATTTAATTTATCAGATAGTTCAGATAAAAAATACAATAAACTTGTTTTATATTTGATATAATCAGAATATTAATTATCATGTTTGATTAAGAAATTGAGAAGTATGAGACATTGGTGAAAACATTGATGAATTTTTGGATGAAATTATCTATCAATATGAAACAGAACCAACAATAATAGAAATTTAATGTTCTTGCTATAATATGTATTACAGAAGTGATATTGCAAAAAATATTAAAGGAATTGGGCCTTTTTGGTAATCCAAAATCATATAATATTTTTATAACATGTATTAAAAACAAAACAGATTTACCAATAGGTAGTATACTAGCAGGGGTGCAGAGCTAACAGTAACAAAAAAAAAGAAAGGTATTTTATCAATGATAGCTGCAAATTTTAGAATATATAGTAGATAGATGGATAATATCTTTATAGTAATGGATTCCAGCTTAGAAGAGATAAAGCAGAACAAAATCTCACAGACAGACCTTTTAAAAGGTTCTGCTTAAATATGAATAAAGAAAGAGAGAGCAAAGAAGATAGACAAGAGAATTGATATACAAAGAGAAGAATACAAAATGAGAGTGTTTAGAAAACAAATATATGAACTAGAGAAATGAAAAATGTTTGAAACTTGAATAAAGTTTCAAAATAAAACTCAACTTGATGCAAAAATTCCAAACTATAATATAATCTATACAATCTAGCATTTTCTGTGATTTAGTATCCTATATATAGTATTTTTCTAACTTCATGCTTTATAATTCAGTACATTGTTATTGCTATTTATAGGAAATTTCATTTTTTTTCAATGATTAGAAACCATTTCATCAATTGCACTTATAACAGAGTTTGTAAATATGGAACTACATATTATATTATTATTATTTTTGTCATATTTAAAAAAAATCATGAATATTTGTGTTAAAAAGATTTTTTTAAGTTATTTTATTCTACTTATCAAAATTATAAATGTTGAATTTATTTCAGTATTTACTATTAAAATGCTATATTGTTAGTGAAAACTTAAATTCATGTAAAAATATGAATTTATTATTACATTACGTTTATAAAATTTTACATAAAAATATAAATAGGGTAACAATTATAATAAATTATTCTCAATTCCAAACAGTCTGAAGATCATTTGCAGAGTACAAATTAAAGGTATTAGAGTAGTATTCCTCAATCTTTTCAAAGAGCAACCCAAATTGTATAGAGAGCAGTTCTTTGCGGACCTACTCTAAAATTTTAAATGAAAATGTAAAGATTAAAAAATGATACTACTTATTTTGCTCAAAAAAATAAATTTTGTTTTGATTTATTAAGATTTAATACTGAAAAATAAAATCTTATCAATAAATGGTATGCAGTTCCATGACTCACTACAGATAATTCTACAACCCACTTTTAGATTGCAATTCATAGGCTGAAAAGCATTATATTACAACATTGATGAAAACAGATATGTATTGTAACCAGATGAACAACAAACACAAAGTGTTAAAATATGGCTGATTAAAATAGCAAGGGAATAATGTTTCTTAAACTTGATTTTTGTGCAGTCCTCTTTTAAATAGAAATTCAACATGGATTCCCTAGTGTTGAATAATTTTATTTCTCAATGTAGTAAATAAAACTAATTTATAAATTAAAATAAAATCTACCATATATACTCGTGTATAAGCCGAGGTTTTTTGTCAAAAAAAAATTTCTGAAGTGGGGGGTCGGCTTATACACAGATAAAAAAAATCAACTTTTTTTTGGCTGGAAAAATTGAAGTAATAAGCAAAACTATAACTTATTGAACGTCTCCTGAAGATAGGAAGAAAATTTTTGCAATAATTCATTTAATATGATACCAGGTAAAATTTTATCTTATCCTGATGTGATCGAGCGCATTGCGCCACCGACTCCAACCTGCACTTATATATCGTAATCAGATAGGCGACGCCATGCTGCCCGATATGATGCCATAAAACTCGACAATCAATCAAGAATCTTATCTAGGATTCATATTTGAGTAAAAAAATATATTTATTTTTCGTTATTTTTAATTAAAATAGATTAAAAAGTAACTAAAATAATGTTTAAAATTATGGAAAAGTAGTAATTATTTAAAATCTGTACTGAAAAATAACTTTAGTCTATCAAAAAAGTTCATCGTAAGCAAAATCAAAACTTCGAAATCGCAATCTTAATGTCTAGAAATCACGTTGCATACATCATCCTAAGGGTGTATGACATCATCATTTGGGTGATCCACTCATTTTAAAATATGATCAAAGGTTTGATTGAATACAAACTCAACTCAACTATAGGGAAAACAAAACTTCAAACAGTCTCTTGGGAGCCATATGACATAGACGTATTCTAATGGAATTTTTATTGTGACAATATGAACTTTTTTTAGAAAAGAAAACAGTTATTCAATAACAACAATAAAAATAAAATATTTTTATATAAATTATAAAAATTTATTACTATTCGTTAACTTGATATTTTCTGAAGCTACATCATCCTAATGATGATGTCATACACCAACATCACTCTCGCTTCGGAGTAAAATTTTACTTTACCTGTGACGATCGAGTGCGTCACGCCACCGAATCTAACATGCATTTATACAGTATAAGTGCATCAGATAGGTGACGCCATGCTGCCTGATGCGTCGCGACGCAGAAATTTTCGACAATAATCCAAGAATCTTATGTAGGTGAGTGTTGGATCACTTTAGCTGGATTATTGTCGAGAATTTCTGCGTCGTGGCGCATCAGGCAGCACGGCGTCACCTATCTGATGCACTTATACAAATGCAAGTTGGAGTTGGCAACATGATGGCTCAATTGCTTTGGGTAAAGTAAAATTTTACCTTTTAAATTGATATATTGCTATCTGTATTTATAAGTAAAATTTTACTTTTTAAATTGATATATTGCTGTCTGTATTATTATTAATTTATTTTATATGATATTTAAAGTTTTCAATAAAATATATTATTTTGGCAAATGGCATTAATATATCAGTAATTAAAAATCAAAGATCGCGTAATTTATCGAATTTTAAGTGCTAAAGTTGGGGGTAGGATTATACATGGGTTGCACATTTTTACTGATTTTCAAACTCTGAAGTTGGGGAGGTCTGCTTATACACGGATCGGCTTATATTCGAGTATAACGGTAATTTATATTTTTCTATATCATTATGTAATGATTTATTAATTTCCTTATTCATATTAATTTTTATTTAAGTTAGTAAATTTATACATGGAATATTCAATGTAAAAATTGTGTTTTTTACTAAGTTTTTTTAGTTAATATTATAAAAAAAATATGCCTAATTTCAAACTTTAATAATAAAATTTATTAGAACTGAGTATTTTTTCTTTAATTAGATGTCCCAAGAGATAAAAGAAACATTCTGGGTATCAAAATTTAATAAATAAAAGTAAACAGAAAGAAGAGAGAGAAATACTTCCAGAATTAGTCACGAAACAAGTAATGAAGAATGACTCATAGCCAGTTTCTGGTTGCAATAAGGATATTTTTGATAGGAATAGAATTCCAGAAAAAATAATGAACATGTATTTAAAATTTGTTAATAATTGTATTATCGATAATTTAAAATATTTTATGTTTAAGTAAAATTTTACTTGACTGCTGCCACTTGTCAATGTAAATTAATGTGTTCACAATGAATACAAAAGATTTGATATGCTGAAATGTCCATGTTTTTGTTAATATTCATAATTATAAATAACTAGTACAATCAGTTAAAGATATAAAAAGTAACACACAATCTAAACTATTGAGTGAATGACAGCATTCAAAGTAAAATCTTACCTCAGCAGCATTATTTTTGACTACAAACACTGGTATTAGTTGCTTTAAATACAAATATTTTGCTACTTTTGTCTTTCATTTTTGGTGAATGTTTCTTTTAATTTAATAAAACACCATATTAATATCAAATCTTTGTTGTGCATTTACTGATAATCAATCATTCCACATTTCTCTCAATGACTGCTTCAATATATTCACTATCGTATTCTCCAAAATAGAGTAGCTTATTTCTCCAATTCACTTATCAAAGCTTATATTTATTGCATGGTATAATTAGATAAATAATCATGTCTGTTTACTGCCATTTTCTTTGAATACTGAGTTTGCGCAGTGAAATGCAATGTAACGAGTAATATCATTGATTGAAATGAGATTGACATTGTGTATATGCGAATTCTAAGCATCATGGGAAAATGATGATGTTTACTAAGGGAGAATGACTGGAGCATCGCTTAAAACATAATCTCTCTACTGTCTCTGTGGGAAGATTGTCTTTCCACAGAGACAGTAGATTGTTCGTCTTTGTGGAGAGACTGAGACCAGCATAGACCCCCTGGTGCCTCAAAGGGATTATTTATGATACTGCAGCTTTCACTAATCCAATATCATTCAACCATCAGCATAATATCATACATCTTGTTTTGAGCAGAATGAGAGCTTCTTTAGCCAGAAGGAGATGCTCAATTGTTGAGATTTCTACCCCTGCTATCCTTCTTTATGTTAAGGATGCAGAGTTGGAATTATAGAAGAGTACAAAATGTAAATCATATACAGTATATCTAGTTCTGAATCATTTATAGCCAGTTGTTTATTACATATTTGTTAATTTTCAAATAAATCTTCAAAGTACCAGTGTAAAGTAATTCCCATTTTCTACTATTTTATGTATTTTTTTAATTTTTATTTTTACATAAAATTGGATAAAAAAATTTAAGTAGAAAAAAGAGGATATTCAAATTTGTGATATTATGGTCAGGGGATTATGTTGATGCATACTTTTCAATTAACTGCTTTTTCACACTAAACTATATGAACTGTTATGATTTGAACTGTAAGCTGTTAGGTGTTTGAAATTCTTATTTCAAATGTGTGTACCTGAAGATGGTATGATTGTACTGAAAATGTTAGCTAGTGAATAAATGTATAATTTTTTTAAGAATTTTCACAACTGCGAGAAGTGCTATTAATCTTAGTTATAGGCTATGTTGGTTGTAATAATAAATGACAAAGAGGAGAGGGTCAAAAAGTGTTTGAAATAGAATGACATAGTTCATGGATGGCCCCTTATGTGGAAGTGAACCAGGAATCTTTACTATAATTCCCTAATATTCTTCCATTTGCATTACCAGGAACCTAAATAAATTTTCATATCAGGTAACTTATATAACTAAAATAAAATAAATATGCAATAAATAATGATACATAATGAATTTTTAATAGTGAAAAATATTTACAAAATAAATATTTGTAAATATTCTACATTATTAAAAATTCATTTTGTATCATTGATTATAATGTATTTATTTTATTATCAGTTAATCATGATGAGTTTCTTCAATCTTATTTATATACTAAAATTAGACAAACATATATACATTGATCAGGCTGACAAGCTATATTTCTTACTGAGTTAACTTTGTGGGTTTAATAAATAACACCAAGCACTTGAAGCAGTACAAACACACAAGTTTATTATTAGATATATATAAACTACATATACTAATAATAAAGAAGCAGCGGAACTAGGTTGTTTAAAATTTGTGGGTTTATTTGATATATATTTAAAAAAAATTAAAATACCTTCAGCATCAAAATATTCATCATCTGAACTAAGATCTGAAGTTTGTACAATGGTTTCCATAATTAAATTTCCCATTTGTAAATCTAAACAAGAAGCTCCTGTAAAAGTAAATGAATTTATATTAATTTTATAAATATTTTTATTAATATTTAATGAAAAAAATAAAAAATGAAAATATATATAGCAAAATAAATTCATTCATTTATTCACTATAAGATTAATTTCATATTTTGTGAAAGAGAGCTATAGAATGAGAGCTTAGATGAATAAAAAAGAGGAATACAAGTTGAAGAATTGAGAGAGAGGGAAAAGGATGAAAGTGAGTGAAATGAGTGAGCTTGCAGAATGCTTCTTGATCTGGCTCATTCTTTAAAATCTTTGCTCTTAGCTGAGTGGCCAGAGTAAAAGTTGTACAACAATAGTTGGTATTTTTTGCAGAAACTTTTATTATTTTGGTTATCCTATTGCTTTTGTATAATGAGGCCAATTGTATATCACTACACAAAGTAAATGAAATACTTTATATAACCAATTTATAATGTAATGATATATATTGTACAAATACTGTTGTTCTAGCATGCAAATTATATTTAAAAATTTTTTTAAATCTTACATAAGCATCAAAACAACTCCCATTCCCATGAAAGAAATTGTAAGATTTTCTCCACCCACCCTCCCCTTAAAATGCTTACATAATTCTTGAATGCCCCTTATACATTTTCATTTTTTAATAAATATTAGCTCATGAATAGATTTTTATTGCATGAATAAACTTCCACTTATATGATTAGTATATCTATAAATAAACCTTATTCGAAGTGGAAAAAGATAATTTTATTATAGAAGTACTTTCGACTTCAATAAGTCATCATCAGCTATACACAAAAACAATTAGAATACATCGTATTGGAATACAATATTAGGAATGTAATTCTTTTTAATAATTTAAATTTTTTTAAATAACATTCCAAATATTGTATTCCAAAATGATGTATTCTAATTGAACGTTCAATCAGACTGCACCAAATACAAATTACAAGCAAAACTACACAAGAACCCTTTAGCAGTCAAAAGATTTTTATTCAGAAATGCTTTTGACACTCTTGGTGTCTTCCTCAGCTGTTACAGATTGTAACAGCTGAGGAAGACGCCAAGAGCGTCGAAAGCATTTCTGAATAAAAATCTTTTGATTGCTAAAAGGCTCTTGTGTAGTTTTGCTTGTATTCTAATTGTTTTTGTGTATAGCTGATGATGACTTATTGAAGTCAAAAGTAAAATAAAATAAAATTATCTTTTTCCACTTTGAATAAGGCTTATTTATATATTTTTATACTGAAATTCTGAATAAACTTCTATGCTAGAAGCTTAATAATTCAACTATTACTTTTTACTATAAATATTTAATTTCTCTTTTTCATGATTATAATTTAATCTAATAAGGAAAGAAAATAATATGATCAGGAAAATATCCAAAAAGTTATTTACAGAAATTAATAAATATATCAATGAAATTTTGTTAATTTTGATTAATAAACACACTAGTACAGATTAACATTTCTTTAAATGTAATCAACTCATGGTTTTGATTTTGAAATACAGTACTTCATTAGATTTAATTATACTTTCTATCACTATTTTATATTTGAATAGAAAGATCTTTATTCAGTGATCCAGCATTTAAAATTTCATGTTAATGAATTTTTAAATGCTGTCAACTAACATCTTTGCACTTTAGCTTACAAATATAGTAGATAATTATGCTCTATATCTGAAAGAGAAACACAAACACACACACACACACACACACACACACACACACACACACACACACACAAAAGACCACAAGATTCACACACACACACACACACAAACACACACAAACACACAAACACACACACACACACACAAAAGACCACAAGATTTTTTTAATGTATAAATATCAATACATAATTAAAATTTGCTACTTTTTAAATGTTACAAAACACTTTTATTTCATTATTTAGAATACACTAAAATTAATTTTTTGTGCCTGTAAAAATCTTTAATTATTATTTGTATAATAATAATTAGAAATAGTCACAAAGAAATATAATAATATACCGGTGGGCCATAAAATAATATGAGGTGTTCAGAACCCTGCAGCATGGTATATATATTGGACGAAATATAACAAAATTCACTTGATGTACATAGTGGAACATGTGGTTTTGATTTTGAAAGAAAGCAAATTTAGTACCGAAAGTCGCCAATAGGGGGATTGTGGCAGCACCACAATCACCCTATTGGTGACTTTCGGTACAACTTTATGCATGAAGTTCAATATGAATCCATGCATGAAATTATGCATGAAGTTCAATATGACTACCATTCAGATGTTCTAAGAACTGCATGCAGCGCACAACATCTTCCACGGCGGTGTACAACATATCACCATAGAAGATGTCATGAGCTGCATGTATTGTTCAGAAACTTGATGTGTGCTGCCTCATTTGGTGATTAAAAATTCCTTAATCATACATTCTACACTTCTGCAGTGTCTCAATTCCCTATTGGCGATTTTTGGTTCTAAATTTGTTTTCTTTTGAAATCGAAACTACATGTTACACTGTGTACATCAACCGAATTTTGTTACATTTTGTCCAATATGTGTTGCACTATAGGGCTCTAAATACCTCACATTATTTTATGGCCACCCAGTATATCATCATTTAATGAAAACATTTTGAAATAATAAAAACTCCAGAATTAGAAATAATTTGATTGCTAAGTATCTATAGATAAGTGTGTTTCACAGAGTTCAGTTAAAAAAATCTTACATGTGAAATACTATTAAATCAAATAGATGAATTATGTTAGAACAATTTTTGGTTCATGTCTTCATAATCTAATTTACAATAACATATCTACAGATATTTATAATAATTAAATAACTATTAAATAAAATTAATTTGTTAAAAATAGCTTACTAAGTTATACAGGCATTCTTTACTTTATGATACTTCACTAATACAGTGCTCTTAATTATATTCCATGTTTTAATTTATAACTCAAAATGAAAATTATCTGAAAAATAATACTTACATTAAATATATAAAAGATAAATTAATGCATAGACAGACTGGGCCTGGAGCTGTCCTCCAAGGAAATACATGAATGCTTTAAAACGGGTTCTCAAAGTGTAGCCCACAGACCAAATGCGGCCTCAAACCCTAGAAATGTGGCAGGCAATGTTAGATCATCTGCGATCTTGAATTCAGAGAGAGATTTTTGCAAAAAAATAAATAAATTTTATCAAATTATAATTAAAAATTGTTCAGTTAAAAAAAACATGTATAAGTACTTCCAAATGTTTTCATTATTTGAAAGCACTTATATATGAAAAATAACTTTCTCAATCATGAGTATAAGTCCAAATTGAGATAACTGATGAATATTTACAAGCGATGTTAAGAATACATTCAACTGACTTAGAAACAAGGCTCAATAATATTATTAAAAGAAAACAACAACTGCACAAGTCACATACTTCATTTTGAATTTATTTTTTTCTTTTTTATTTGAAATTATTTAGTTATTTTTGTTTAATTATTTCTGAAATGTGTTATTTTAAACAGTTTATAATAAAAAGTAATTATTGATAATAAAGAATGATTGTAATTAGTATAAATCTTTCCATTTTGTCTAACTTTTTATCAATTTGAACATATTTTCCCATAACACTTTTTTTGGCCCACCAAATATTTTAGAATTTACAATTTGGCCCACCTAGGCCAAACTTTGGGATCTTTTGCTTTAAAACATTGCTATCCAGCCAGTTTTTTAGCCTTAGCACTATTGTGCACTTAATAAATAATAATTTATATATGTTTTTAGACTTTTATATGCATTATCAAATGAAAAAAGGCTGTGATTTGCTTTATAGTGGTGATCTGGAACATTATTACTGTAATTGCAAGATATGACTATATTAATAGTTATATATGCTTGTGTGTATTATATTTCCTATATTGCTGTTAAAATTGTAATCTAATTAATAATTAAAATAGGATAATTGAAACATGTTCAAAAAGTCAATAAAATAAAAATCATATACTTATTGATTCTGATTCACAATCAGACTAACATTTTACAATATTAACAATTTTCAATAAACTAGTTAGAAAATTATTTTTAAAATTTAAGCTCAGTTGAATTTTTTCAAAAAGTTTAATACAAAAATAAACACTATAAAGCACTAAAGCAGGAAAAATAACACATAAGCATAAAGATTTTTTAGCGTAGTAGCACTTTCAATTTATTGCAAATCCTCTTCAGCTACATTAAAGGAACATTAAATTGTGTTCTTTAATGTAATTGAAGAAGTTTTGCAATAAATTGAAAGCGCTACTACACTAAAAATCCTTTATGCTTGTGTGTTATTTTTCCTGAATTAATGCTTTATAGTGTTTATTTTTGATTATTTAGGCAGTGTAGAATTATTTATTTTATTTGTATAAATTTAATACAAAGGTTAATGTGTGTTTTTAATCTGCATATTAAAAAAAAATTTACTTAACACAAGTTCTTTTATATAAATAAAATTTATATTGTAAATATTTTCTAGAAGTAAAAAATAAATTGATCTTATTTTTTAAAAATTTATTTTAAAATTTTAAACTAATATAATTTTGTAGCAAATACATCAATGTCTCAGTCAACACAATCAGTTCCACCACCATTATCTCAACCTCAAATGTTTACACCTAATTATGAGGAAATGAAGCCAGGGTGGAATGATCCACCACCCTTATCAAGTTCTCAAAAGGTACATTTTGTTAAAATAATTTTCATTATTTTTTCAATTTAATATTCTAAAGTTATTCTATGTGGTTTCATTTCTTTGCTTTGGTCTTCTTTTTACTTAATTATATTTTATGCAAAATATCTTCTTAGGTGTATCTACAATCTGTACCATTTCAAGATAATTATGAAATAAATAAAGATCCTTCTGCCTATTTTCATCCTTCTTTGACTATGCAAATGAAGGCAACTTGCCATGTAAAACTTAATTTTATTTAGTTGTTAAATATTTAAAAAACTTTTTATTCATCATAATTACATGTTACAAACAAAACTTTAATAGAAAAAATATTATTTGATTTATATATATTTCAAAATATCTTTATAATACAATAAACTTTGTAAAATCTGGAACATTTTACAAAAAATAATTGTTAAAATTCAAAAATGTTGGCAATACAATCCAGCATTCATTTATATCTTTAAAAATATTTCACTTATATCAAATATTTGCTCTATAAAATTGTTTGATGTTTTTTTCCTGTAGTTCTTTTGCCTCTTAGGTTTGTTGTCCAAGAGAACAAAATGAACTGATGCCTATTGATTTCTATACTGAGTTTAATCAAAACGTTTGCCATTACTCCACATAACAATTCTAATAATATAATTTAATATGAAAATTATATTGATTTTAGGATGAGATAAATATTATTGAAATTTTAAATAAAAAGTTAAATTTTTCTTACAGTGAGTTATAAAATAGTTAAAATTGAAAAATATTGTAAATAATATGAAAATATTGGTTAGTTCTGTTAAAATAAATAAAATATATTTTAATTGTTAATTTTTTTTGTTTCATTTTCATGATATTTAAATGAAAAAACAAAAATTGAAACATATCTGCCAGCCATTTAAATGGATGTGGCACTGTTTCCTGGAAAATTGTTGTTAAACATACTCTATTCCGTGACATATGGCATTGGGTGGTTGGTACAATGAATCATCTGTGGTCCAATTAGAACAATGTAAAGAATATTGTTACTGTTTATGTATGAGTTGAGACCATTTTCATATATATAAGAATTTTTGATATAAATTAGAAAATTTATAAAAAATACAGGTAAAAGTTATACAAATGAAGTAAGAACAAAATAATAAATATCAGATATTAATAAAAATGATAATATTTCATAAAATTTACATAAGTTTTTAAAATTATATGACAACTTCATTGAACAACGTTATATAATGCTTGATTTTTTATTGATTATTTCTGAAAATATGGTCCAAATTTCTTCTTTACTTATTTTGTTCAAAATACATGTCATTATCTGAAAATATCAATTTTTTATTAGCTGGCTAAGTCTTCATATAAAAAAAATCACGTTTTTGTTGATCTCGTGTATGGAACAAAAAGTTGTGAAAAAATAAAATTAAAAAAAAAAATTCTTATACTTAGAAAGAGAGTGAAAAACTCAATAAACTGTAAAAATTTGAAAATTTTTCATTTAAAATCAAACAAGATATGATAATTTTAATTTTATTCGTATTAAATTAGGTTTAATTTTAATTGATTGCCGGCATGCAAATTCCTATCAGAAATTGATATTGATGGCAGCCAAAAGATTAACACATTCCACTGGCCTGGTATTGTTTCTGAAAAGAGTATCCATTTTTTTATTCTGTAATAATAGTGTCTTACTTAGCTGTGCCATTCACATAAAAACAAGAATTTAGTGTAACTATTTTTTAGCCCATGCATTACTGTTATAACTTTTAGTTCTAATAGAAAGTGGTATAGATTGAGGTTATAGTGGAGTAAAGCCATATCTCTCTTATATGATGATATTGAATATTTGTTTGCATGTGTGTACTGAATATTTATTTGCATTTGTTTATTAATATATTCATACATTAATGTTTATGAACATATTTCCAATGAAAATTCTGTCAAAATTATTTCAAATAAGAAATTGATACCAGTTAGTACTAATTCCTTTTGTGATATTTGTTATCTTTAAATTAAGGAATGACATTATCCTAAATCATGAAAATATTAAATTTCTATTGTAAATATTAAGTCATTAACTGAAGTAAATACAATATGCTGATTTTTATCATCTGTTTTTTTATAGGCGAACTGATGTAATGAATCTATTAGAAAGTGCAGGATTTTCAAGGAGTAATCCTTATTATATTGTAAAACAAGGAAAAGTTAGTGAAAATTTGATTTTTAGTATCTTTAGTAAATTTAGTGTTGGTTCTGAATTAAATTTATTTTATTATAGTAACTGAAGAATATTCTGTTATTTAGATTTTTTTATTTATATAGTTTTATTTATAGTTTTAATTTTGTATAGACATTTAAATATTTATTATGAAATAAAAGATCATCTTATGAAATATACTATAAAAATTAACATTTAAGTCTCTTATTCACAACATTCTCCATTTCCATAATTTAAATCCTATTTTGTAATCATTTATGAATGAAAGATATAAAAATGGGATAAACTTATGAACGTTAAAAGAAAAATTGTTTTAAATATTGAACAAAAGTATAACAGAAAAGAACTATTATTCAGTGACAATGATTGTTTGTTTAAGAATGATGTTATATTAGATACTATATTATACTGATAATACATTGGATTGTTTGGAAAGTAATTTCATTTTTTCCCACGAGTATCGTTACTTGTATTTTTAACCAGCCAACTTCATTTTTAACCCTATTGTCATTATATATTTTGAAAGGTGACATTTCAAGGTTTGTTTATAAAAAAATTTTTTTGATTCTGTGCAGTTGTTTTTTTTTTTTTTTTTTGGTGTCTTATCAAAAATGGAAAATAAAATGGAGAAGTTTTTTTTTTTTTTTTGATGTCATATCAAAAATGGATAGTAAAATGGAGCATTTTTGGTGTGTTTTGCTCTTTTATTACTGGAAAAGTAAGAATGCTGTTCAAGCAAGAAAAAGTTATATGAAGTGTATGGAGAAAATGTGTTAACAGAATATCAATGCCAAAACTGTTTGCAAAATTTCGTTCTGACCATTTCAATATTAAAGATGCACCACTAATAAAGATTCAACAGCTCATTAAGTGAAAAAACAACATAAAATTTGAATTTAATACCGTAGAACTTTTGGCTTAATTAAGCCATCATCAGCGGTTGGATATTTTACAAACAAGAATAAATCATTAGAATACATTTAAAATTTGAAAATTAAACATTAAATATAACATTAAATATGAATAAATTATACAGGAAATATACGTATATTATAATAATAAATTAATTATTCTTTTCCGTTATAGTCTTTTAAAAATGTATTTTTTCAAAGTTTCATGATTCTAAGTCACAAATAGCCTGCAGGACATACTCAATGGATCTCTGATAGTTTGATACTAAACTTCTTGTTGTGAAGTTACACTGGTATTTTTTAGGTGCTACTTCATATTACATCTGTTTTTTCCCTATATAGAGAATTCCAACTTCTTATGGTGTTGCATTCAAAAGTTTTGATTGTTATTTGAATCATTCAGTTTTAAAACAAGATTTTCTATAGACATAATTAGTGATGCTAAACACCTCGATTTTAGAAACAGCAAGTTTCAGCATCTCTAATTATGCCTACAGAAACTAAAGAAAAGCTCATGAAAGCTGCATGGAAAGGGTTGCATTATTTCATAATCATTACTTTGGCATTTGCATTTCACAATAATTCTGTTGCTCAGTAAATAATGTTTACCATTTCAAAGTCTCTTACAAGACTAGCTTAAAAGACTTCTTTTAAAGACTGAAGCTTGAGCTTATTTAAGATATAGCTAAAGTTTTCATCAACTGTTTATTTGTAAGACAATTCAAGCTTTTAGGATCGAGATAACTCTAGCCACCAACTCTAGGTACAATGTTATAAATGAATGTTATGTTCCCCAACCATAATAACTTGATTTACTTAACTTGATAAATTGATTTATTAGAACAACATTCTTGGCTATCAGCAAGTCACTTAAAAAGTTATTGTTTTCTTCAAAAAAAATTCTTATATAAATAATTCAATTTTTACTTTAGAAACAAAACTTGATTGATTCTGTAAAAATGTTTCTATAAATACAACTTTATTAAAGCACAAAACAGCAGTGAAGTAAAACAGCATTTATTAAAAGACTGTGTTACCATCTTCTTTTTAAATAAAATTTCATTAAAAAATTTTTTTTTAATAATTTAACAATTTTAGACAATGTTTTAAATTTTTTATATCTTCAGTTGAAAATTGTTATAATAGGAAATTAAGTAATTATTGCCTAGTGTATATTGATATCAAAATGAATATGTGCTTAATAAATACAACCTTATCAAAGCACAAATCAGCAGTGAAGTAAAACAACATTTATTAAAAGATGGTAAAAACGCTTTCGGTATGCTACGATACCATCTTCAGTTACAAATTTATTATTCAGTAACTGTGTAATAAGTTTGTAACTGAAGATGGTATCGTAGCATACCAAAAGCATTTTTACTGTTTTTGCATTTTTACATTTTTTTGCATTTCACTGCTGTTTTGTGCTTTGATAAGGTTGTATTTATTGAGACTGATAATAAGCAGTTTTGAGTTTCTTGAGAATTTATGTTTCAATAAAATTTTGACAATTTTTAATTAAAGATTATAAATATGAAATTCTATCATGTAGTTTCATAACTGTCTGTAGTTACTGGAAATAGCTATTAGTTTTACATTAACATCACACCATCCTCAAATTATGAACTTAATTTGTAGGTTTGTTCATACCACTTATTTTATTTGCAAAAAAAATTTTCTATCATTTTTATTATAAAAATTAATTAAAAATATCTTATTTAAAACGAAAATTATTGTTTTCCCATGAGCTTTTCATTATCACTAGCCATCATAAAAATATTGATCTTGATATATTTAATTAATAGCATCATATTAATTTATACACCCAGATTTCACTTTGAGTCATTTCAGTTTACATATTTTCAAAGCTATATTATAAAACAATTATGACAAAATTATGTTTTGACTGTATATATAGAAATAAGCTCTAATTCAAAATATAAAAATAATATTTTATTAAAGAAGTGCTTTCGACTTCACAAAGTCATTATGAGCTTTTTTTAAAAACAATTAGAATACAACGTTTTTGGAATATATGATGTAGAATGTTATTTAAATTTAAATCTTTAGACACCCAATTGAAAGAACACAAAAATAACATAAGAAAAGCAAGCTTTGATACAGCATTTGTCAAACACTACTATCAGTATGATGTCAACGTCCAATGGAATCATGCACGAGTTGTCAGAGGGATAAGTAAAGCAGAAGATATAAAAATTGCCGAAGCCATCGTCATCGAGCATTATAACAATAAGACTTACATTATAAACGATAACCAACCGGTTATTATACCCCCTCAGTGGTTTATATAACCCCATGTGTTTTATTGTAACCATTTTTATTTTTATTTTATTAATTTGTAATTTATTTAGTTGAACTTATGGTTCCCCCTCACTTGTTTAATAATTTTATCATGTATGTAACCTTAATATTTGTTTATAATTCCTTAACTCTTTTTTATAAGTAATTTAAATTTAAATAGCATTCTACATCATATATTCCAAGAACATTGTATTCAAATTGTTTTTTAAAAAACTGATGATAACTTTGTGAAGTCGAAAGTACTTCTTTAATAAAATATTATTTTCCACTTTGAATTAGAGCTTATTTCTACATATACAATCATTATATAAGTGGAAGATTATATATATACATTATTATGTTTTGAGTTATAAAACTCCATTTTAGCATCATCCAAGAAATTAGAAATTCTTTAGGAGCATCACACAGCATTTTGTTTGGCACCAAACATTTTTGTATGTTACAGGTCCTAGTGAAATACAAACTATGAGTGTCATTTGCATATTTTCTGTTGGTTTAGTTCTAATACAGTCATCATTCATACATATTTTTGGCATGTTATACTGTACATATTGAATGTAATAATTAGATTCAAACATTTGTGTTAAACTGTATCTTGATGTACTATCACTGTAAGTATCAATACAAAAAATTGCACAAAAAAAGCACTACTATAAGAAAATAAATTCAAAACACATTTAATAATATAAATAAACTTAAAAATGTTTTCTGTTCCATAAAATAAAACTGTCTTCAGTTAAAATCTCAACTCACAGAAACAGAAAATCGAACAATCTATAGATTCAAAAAACAAATGCACACATTCTAAAGATTCTATAAGTCATTAGAGACATCACATATATAATATGCACACATCTAAGATTGTAATTTTAAAATCATGGAACACATATACTATTAATGATGAGAATATACAATAAATATAAAAATATAATATGAATTAATATTAATGCTGTAAATAATATTGTTCATATAGTATAATGAATTTGCTAACATGTATATGTTACTATGGAGGCCAGAGAAAAATGCACATGAACAAAAGCTCATACAAAAATTGCATACAGAAAAAACCTTGCTGTCATAATTATGCACAAGAAAAATGCACACACAGGAAAACTGTTCACACAAAAAATTATGAACATATATTAATTTTCACATAAAAGTGAAGATGTATACATAATTTCAAGTGCCATAGAAATTTATAAATGGTAGCTAATAACATATATCAACTATTACTATATCAATTATTAGCTATTACTATTACTTACTTAACTATTACTTATATCAATATTTTATATTTTTTATCGATATCTTATGTTTAAAATATTTCATATTCATATGCAACAATTTGCATTGTTTTTTTATTGAGTATAATTAAATAATAATTTTGCTATGTTATATTAATTCATTGCTATACAAAAGTGGCCTATGCATGAAGAAGGCTTTAATGCTTCTGACTGTAAATATTTGTTAAGGGAAAATACAGGAGATAAAAATGAACAGTGTTTTATCAACAAATTTTATTCAAAAGGAAAAAAAATAATAATAGAAATTAAAAAATGATATAAGGAAAATAAATATTCACAAAAAATAATTAAATTAATAATTATAATTAATAATTAAATGTCAGGATCCTATTGAATCTGTTATTCTCATTAGTTCCAGGATTCCATGATTCTATGGAATCATGATAGCAGGACCTCAACCAAGTCCTTTACATCTTAATTACAAGAATTAAAAAAAATTATTTTTTTTTCAGAAGGAATAGCCCTGGCAAATGGGTTGATGACTTTGGTATTTATACCCTTGGCTATCCTGTGCCAATGAGTTAATGAATATGAATATCCTTAATTAATGTCAATGAAGAGGGTCCCAACTCTCTGCTTCTATTTATTGGGCAGTATGTACACTCTTTATCTATTTATATTTTTAATGTTTGTGTTATTATAATATCTATATTTATGTATTTTTAATACTTTGTTAAATTATTTCGTGATTTTTCTTAATGTTGTATGAATATTTTTGAATTGTAATAGAATGTTAACTAGTTTGTGTTCTATTTTAAAGTTATATTAGACTGTTATCTAAAAGAAATGTTGTACTGATGAGGGACCTGTGACGGGTCCGAAAACGTTTTGCAGTAATAAAACGGTTTAATACTTGCTGATAGTGCTTGTATTGACTCTGAACTAGTAGCTTAAGTGGTATATTATAAGCAAGTGGTTTTTTTCTTCTATAAGTATAGGTTTGTTCATAACTCGGATATTCAAAAGTATTGAATTTATCTTTTTTTTAATCTCCAAAAGTACTGAAATAACTTTATATACTATGTTTTATAATCTAATTGTCCCATTTATGAAATATAAGTTTATTTTGCAGATTCAAATGTTCCAAATAAAAAGCAAAGGTTTTTTTGGAGTACAGTGGTGCCTCACAATTTGACACTAATCCATCACTGAAGTAATGTCAAATTGAGAAACTGTCAAATTGTGGGACTATTTCCCACATAAGACTACATAAAATAGATTAATTCGTTATCGGTCCCCATCCTACTCCCTTAACAATTGAGGTGAGAGAGATATACACTATATTATTTAATTTATTATGTTTTTTACTATTGTATAATACACTAAATTACAAAATATACTATTTTATACACAACACATAATTTATTAGCCCTTGGATGTTGGATTGAAGTCTTTCAGCAGACACCCTAGCACCCATAATCTCTCTGTGTTGCAAAAAGTTGCCACAATTATCTATTTTATACACAACACATAATTTATTAGCCCTTGGATGTTGGATTGAAGTCTTTCAGCAGATACCCTAGCACCCATAATCTCTGTGTTGCAGAAAGTTGCCACAATTATCCTAGGAACACCATACTCGAGTTACATTTTAATTATTCTACCTTTCTGCACTTTACATACAATTTTTTTCTTCATCTCTTTGCTCAATCAAATGTTCTTCTTTTCGGAATTATTCCTGTGGTCAGTTCTCTTTGAACCGATCCTTACATTTCATTCAAAAAAATAATTACAAATTTTTTATTTTCTGAAAAATGTAGATTTGAAAATTATTCACAAATTTTTTACTTTCTGAATAATGTAGAATTGAAAATTAACACAAACAATATTTTTACTTTCTGAAAAATGTGGAATTGAAAATTAACACAAACAACACGGTTTTACTTTCTGAAAAATGTAGAATTGAAAATTAACACATACAACACGGGCAAGATTCCATGGTATCCCAAAAAGAACTGACAAATAGCAAATGACATAACACAATTCCATGCATGCGCATGTAAAAAGAACTGACAAATAGCAAATGACATCACACAATTCCATGCATGTGCATTTGCCAACTCACAAAACTGAAATGTCAAATTGTGAGACACCACTGTAATTGCCATCATCTTGAAATCTGCCATATATTAATTAACTGTGCAATTTTACCTTATATTGATTGCTAGAGTATTCTGTTATCATAATAAAATAAATCTTTAATAATTAAAATTCTTGAGTTTCTGAAATTTGTAAATGAAATTTCATAAGTACAAATGTTTGTAACTAGAGGAACACGTGTACTTCAGACTGGTAACAACAGTTTTCTGTTCTCTGGCACTTTTTGACCAAACCATTATCTGGAATATAGCAGACACAGGTAGTCTTAATCATAAGTTCTTGCTATCCTCACAATAATCTCATCCATTTATTGGCTAATACAACTTATTACTGGTTATAGAAATATTCAACACTACATCTGTTTCCATCAAACAGACAGTTCCATCTGCCCCTGTGGTTATGATAATGAAGGAACTATAACACACTTGTTGTTCTCATGTAACAGATAAACAGCATAGAGACAAAAGCTAGAAAAGGAAGTTAATGCGGTGGGGTACAACTGGCCATGTACACTATAACAATGAATACATAGTGAATAAATGTGTGAAGCGGTTAACTCTGACCTATCCTGTTTATTATTTTATTATTCTCTTTTGTTTATCGTTATTTTCAATATTATCTAACATATTATATTTTGTTTGAGTTAACTTCCACATTCTCTGTCTCAGTAGTTAGCAATTACGTGTTACGGAATGGACGGCCGTCTTCCGAATGAGCTTTCCCGGCTAGTGACATCATCTAATCTGAATAATTTCTACCACTGAGCTGATAAGAATATAAGAATGATCTCTTATCGATGTTTTGTTCGATACTTTTAATTGTAAGTTTCCAGTTATTTGTTTTTGTCGATTAAACATTAATTGTTGTTAGATTGAATTTGATTGATTTTGGTTTGATTTGATTGTTTTGGATTTAATTATATTTAAGTTAGAAAGTAGTAGAAGATCTGAGCTCAGGCTGAACTCTGGATTTGCAGTGTCTTTAGAACCGTTAGGTTAGTTATTCTTATCTATTATTGGTATTCGTTACATTTACTAAGTCATGAATTCTATCACACAATATGAGATTACATAAAAGAAATGCAGCACTAATTACTGATATTCTTTTAGCTGCAGCTGTTTTTCTGATTCTGAACCTCCAGATTGTACTGATTGATAGTCTTTATCTTTCATTTCCATAGAATGGCAAACATAGAACAGCAGATTTGCATCAAAGTCTGATGGCCCAGCTATGAGGTCAGAAGTTCCCAGTGCCTGACAATGAAACTGCCCTCTCACAATTGTTTCACCCCTACTTCATAGATTCAATCTGAACTCCTTATATTTTGACTTCCCTATACTGTCCAATTTTTTTTTTCTCACCCAGGATAACCTGTTTGCTTTTCCTGCTCTGGTAGTAACATAATACTGCCCATTGGGTAGGCAGCTGCTTGCTGTAAGACTGTATCGGATCTGTTGTGGGTTCTAGGCCTGTTTTTCTTCAGCAATCTGTAGTATGAATGAGAACTGGGCAAATTACCTATTTTACTGATCTAAATTTACTGAGGAAAAGCAGATCTCTACTGGGATCAACAGAGACAGTCACGATCGTGTCACATCCTCATATTACTTCTCACAAGCTTCAGGCAAATTTATGTTGGTGGATTATAATGGATAAAGTATCACTGTTCAACATACCCCTCCTGGTCACTATAGATATCTATAGTGAGACTGGTGAGAAGTAATATGAGGATGTATGACAATGGTGACTGTTGTGTTCAATGAAGGGGGTATGGGACCATTGGAACCTACTTGAAGGTTGAAATAATCATCATTATTCTTATATTAGTTGCCAGTATGACTTCCAAATATATCAATAGCTTGAATATACTTAGAGATCAAGGTGGTTTTTGGTTCCCATATCAAATGCTGTTTTAATGTACAGTGAACCCTGCTCTAAAGGAAATGATAGTTTTTATATAAAAATGTCATTATATGCCTTTTTATATTCATATGCTGTATTTTTTTCTTCTTCCCTATATTACCCTATGTTTCCCTATAGAAGAATCTTTCCATATTTCTCTCTTAAAAAATTCCCTTTTTTATTTTTATATATTACTTATATGTTTAAGTTGATTTTTAAAAAATTAGAATTTTGCTAGGAATTTTTTTTTAGTTAATACATCTAATATTGCTACTTAAATTAGTAAAACTATTGCTGTGCAAATTCTTATTAAACATTGTTCATTTGAATTTTATGTTTATTCGTCTATTCATGCAATAATGAAATTTATTATATTAATTTAATTAAAAAAGCTTGACTGATTTTATTTAATTTTAGTGGCATCATTTAGATGCAGCAAAGAAATTCTGGGAAGAACTATATTTTTAAATTGCCCTGAAGCAAGTGATTCCCCAGATAAAATATATTGTTGTGGAACAGAGAAGCGTCGTTATTGTTGCAACACTGAAGAATTTGCAAACACAATGTAAGTAATTTCTATATGGAATTTGTCTTAACCTACAAGGCATTGATTGTTGTCAATGAATAAGTTAGATCACAGAAGACTATTAGATTAAGAAAATTAAATCTTAGTCATTTGAATGTGGCAGCATTCTGATTTGATGGATATTTTTTATTTTTTTTGTTAATCAAAAACAATTTTTGAAATTTTAATGTTTTATATTAGTCATTTGAATGTGGCAGCATTCTGATTTGATGGATATTTTTTATTTTTTTTGTTAACCAAAAACAATTTTTGAAATTTTAATGTTTTATATGTGCAATATGCAACACCAATTATTAATTGCATCAAAATATTTCACAATCCAAAAACATTTGCACTCATACAGTGCCAAACACTTCCAAACTAATAAGCAAGGATCAGTAATGCTGAATTTTTGCATTTGGGAGAGGATTTATTAATAAAATATTTATATAGCTTTTTGTGAAAATTTATTCAAAATTGCTATCAAAATGACTTCAATTGCAATGAAAAAATATTTTAATATAAAATAAATATATAATTTATTTTTATTAACATTTCATTGATGAAAGGCTAGGATTCTAGTTTTATGTAAATTTCATTAAACAGCAGTCATACATAATTGTGCTCCTAATATATTTCTTACTGTTTATTTATAATTGCATTTCAACACTAATTTCGACAGGGAAACTTTAAAATTGACAGTAGAATTACAGAAGCTAGTGTATAAAACTTTTACCTAGTGTTAATGAAATAGTATATAGATTCATCATAGATTAGTATTTTCAATAAGAAATATAAACTGCAAAAATTACATTAATACAAATAGGACTCTTGAAATTGCAGCTAAAAATTTACTGGTTTGTCCTTGCCATTGATGTGATAGAGTTAATAATCTCTGGCAGTGAACGACCTTGAATATATCACATCACATCAGCATATGACAGGTTAGTGTTGCCTCATTTAATGTCGTTTTTTGATTTTACATTGTGAGCAGACCTAAATTAAAGATTTTAAAAAGTGGAATAGAATATTCACAATTCCTTAAGTTTCTTTGCATAAGACAATTTGAGTTGAAAACATAGTAAAGTTGTAGAAAAGCAGAAACCATGTTTTATGAGCAATAACTAGAATATACAATATCCTCTATGAATACTGAATTGTGTTAAATTATATTGCAAAGGACAATTTGTTAAAATTGCAGCATAAAAATACTTCAACTTTTGAACTAGAGGATCAGGAATCAAATTAGAACCCATTCCTTGGAAAATTTAGATATATCCAAGCTTGGCTTCTTTAGGCCTGAACCACACTATCAAACTGTTCACTGTTTGATCTCTCTGCTCTGACCTGTCAAATATTTCTACATTGTTTGTAATGAGCCTGTTCATACTATGGGTAATGGTCAAGTCTCATCCAATGATGTTCCAATCAAGATTGATCAGAAAGAATATTTCACTGGAGTGTGATCAAACTTGTCTGGACTTCTGATAGTATGAATTATCTTCATTGTTCAGTCAAGTCATTCCAGTGCTTTTATTGTTTTAAAAGTTTAAGAAAAGTTATACATGCTATGAATAATGGAAAACCTATATAGAATTCTGAAAAAAGCAAATTCATAAATTAATTAATATTATTTACCCTCAAGTTTATCTACATAAATAGACTATGAATAATAAAAAACCTATATGGAATTCTGAAAAAAGCAAATTCATAAATTAATTAATATTATTTACCCTCAAGTTTATCTACAGTATATACAAAGTGAAATTAATATAGTGAATTTTTTTTTTCACTTTAGATGAAATGTTTATTGAATTGGCCAAAAACAAACCAGGTTTATATAACTTACAATCACCATATTATTATAGGGATGATAATTATAAAAAAATTCATTTGAAAATATTTTATAAATTTATCTTCATTTACCATTATATAGGGTGTAATATTCTCCTTAGGTTATTTTGTGTTAAACTTGGATATACCCATATCCTTCTTTTTTTTTTCCACTTCTTAATATTTTCCTCCTCATCAAGAATAATAGATATAATTGATAACTCTTCAGATAAAACTTTTCTACAGCACATAAGTGACTATGTCCAACCTGGAGACTGGTTTCAGACTTACTGGTGGAATATGTGAACCCTTAAAATCACTGGACTGAGAAAGATCGAATCATGAATGGCTTGATAGTGTGGATTGGGCCTTATTCTTTCCCCTATAATCCAATTGATCTCCATGGATGTAGGCAATATGTGATAGGATTTGGAATATTGTTGAACATCGACATATTGGTATTGATGTTCGATGTTTTTTTTCTGTTTATGTAGTAGAATTAATATTTGTTAAGTAATATTACATAATATTTTTATAAACAGAACTTTTTATAATTGGTGATGATTTTACTTAATTTTTTATTTTTGCATTAGGGTTATTCCATGTCAAAGGGACCAATATTGAAAAGTGTCCCCACTCGACCATCTCCAAATTTGATGAAACTTGGTATGAAGGTTCTATATGGTCTTTGATGGTTGTATCCCAAGTTTCAGTTCAGTATCTTCAGTGCCATCATTTTTGTAGTAAGGTTTCTTACAGGTTGCAATTCTTGAACTTCTGGTTCTAGCTTACTTTCCTCAAAAACTTCCAACAGATCTTCGTTGGTTAAATCTGCGGAATGTGAGTTCAATTTTTGACGCACGTCTTCGTCGACATCAGTAAAACCAACATGTCTTGCCATGTCTGCTATTGTCATTGTTTCCACATTGATGTCTATCTCCACTTCATTTTCAGGAGCAGATACAGCATTGGGCCACAATTTTTCTAAACACCATTCACGCAATTCGGTGTGACTTCTCTCCATGCGTCTCGAATCATATCAATTGTACTCTTAATGTTGAACTGTTGCCAGAAGGTCTTGATGGAAAGTTTGTCATCAGAATCACATTTACTTATGAGATTCGAAAAGGTTCGACGGAGATAATAGGCCTTAAATGTGGCAATAACGTTCTGGTCCATAGGCTGAAGAAGAGAAGTGGTGTTAGGGGGTAGACATATCACTTGGATATTTTCTTCCAACTCAGAAATCGCAGAAGAGTGGCTGGGGACATTATCAAGGAGTAGGAGAATTTTAAATGGGATTTCGTCTTTCTCACAGTAGGCCTTCAACTCCTGTTTTAATTCTTTAGTAACATAATCACAAAAAATTGATGATGTCATCCAACCCTTTTTATTCGACTTCCAATGAAACCCAGACTGGCCTTATCGTATTCTTTCAATGCTCTCGGGTTTTGTGAATCGTATAGCATGAGTGGTTTTAGTTTGCAATCTCCGGAAGCATTTCCTCCTAAAATAAGTGTGCATCGATCTTTGGCTGCTTTAAACCCAGGTGCAGTTTTCTCTTCAATAGAAATGAACGTGCGACTTGGCATTCGTTTCCAGAATAATCCTATTTCATCCAGGTTAAACACCTGTTTTAGTGTATAACCTTCAGCTTCAACAAATTCTTTGAACTTTTTCTTAAATTCGTCCGTTCCCACATGGTCTGCTGCAGCTGCCTCTCCTGTCATTTTTATGTTATGGAAGCCGAAACGATTTTTGAATCGATCAAACCAACCTGAACTAGCTGCGAAAGGTGCCACATCACAAGATCATTCTTATATTCTCATATTGGATCAGTGGTAATTTAGATTAGATGATGACATCATTATCCAAGAAAGCTCGCCTGGAAGACGGATGTCTGTCCATAGCACGTGATTGCTAAATATCGAGATGAAGAATGTGGAAGTAAGTCAACTCTTAAACTAAAATACATTAGATAATATTGAAAATAATGATAAATAATAAAAGAGCATAATAAAATAAAACAGGACAGGTCAGAGTTAACCTCTTCACACTTGTTCAATATGGCATTGTCTCCCTTTCAGTCAAGGAACAATATGATGCTATAATGTGCAATTTAGTCTCAGAAGTAATTATTGTAATAACTAGTTAGGAACCTAAGAAAAGCAGTTATAATTAATTCCACTGGTTTAGTCTCAGAAGTTTTCAAAGTTTTTGTTAAAATATGCTTTTTCCGAGTTACATAAAAAATTTTTCTTTTTTTCCAATTTTTAAGTTTAAGAATGGTTGTAAATCTTTCTGGTTTCATTTATTGACTGAAATAACATTTAAATTTAATCTTTATTAGTTATATTTAAAAAGAAAAGTGAAAAGTTAACTAGTCTTATTATAAAGATGCACCACGTTCCGGAAAACCAGTTGAAGCTGATGATGGCAAAATAAAGTTATTGGTTGAAGCAAACTGCTGAATAACAAGATGAGAAATTGCTACAAGATTGAATTTGTCAAATTCAATCATTCATGACAATTTGAAACAACTTACTTTCATTTCAAAGCTCAATATTTGGGTTTCACATGTTCTCAAAGAAAGAAACTGTTCACGACCAATTGAAATATTGATATTTGAATTCCACATGGTTCTCAAAGAAAGATTGCTCCATCACATTGACATCTGTGATTTGCTGCTCAAACATGAAGAAAAAGATCCATTTCTGAAGCAAATCATAACTGGCAATGAAAAATAGATTGTTTACAACAATGTTGAATGCAAGCAATCATGAATCAGAAGAGATAAGCCGGCTCAAAGCACTTTGAAAGCCGATATTCATAAAAAAAATGTGATGCTCTTTGTTTGGTGAGATTTCAAAGGAATTGTTTTTTTTTTTTGAGCTTCAATCAGAATTCTACAATTAATTTGGAAGTGTACTGCCACCAATTGGACAAATTGAATGATTCCACCAAACAGAAGAGGTCAGAATTGATTAACAGAAAAGGCATAGTGTTTCACCATGATAATGCAAGACTTCATACAAGACTCACCAGAAGCTGTTAAAGCTTGGATGGGATGTGCTTCTGCACCCACCATATTTGCCACATATGGCACCCTCCAATTATTACTTGTTCCAGTCTTTACAAAACTCTTTAGACGGCGAAACATTTAGTTCAAATGAGGATGTCGAAAATCACTTGGTTCAGTTTTTTTACACGCAAAGATCAGAAGTTCTATGAACATAGAATCATACTACTATAAGAAACATGGCAAAATGTTTTGGATACAAATGGTCAATATATAATTAAATAAAATATTTATATACTATAAAAAAAAAAT
Source organism: Olivierus martensii (assembly GCA_000484575.1). NCBI lineage: Eukaryota > Metazoa > Arthropoda > Arachnida > Scorpiones > Buthidae > Olivierus > Olivierus martensii. The sequence continues at coordinate 23,618 of AYEL01065043.1, read as the reverse complement.
ATTTATATACTATAAAAAAATTGTTGTTCATTTTCATGAAAAAAACGAAATTATTTTCCAAACAATCTTATAATATTAAATTCTGGAGTATCTAACATTAGTCTATGGTGATTATATATGTCAGATAGCTACTAGTATTCGATTATAACAATTATAATCTACAACAACAATTATAAACTACAGTGAAACCCCGATTTTGAAACTTTTCGGGGACCGGCCCGAAAAGTCGAACGAGCCGGGAAAACGCACGAAACAGGAAACTCTGATGACGTCATAATAAAAAAAAGTTTGTTGAAATGTTACAAAAAATACTGTACATTATTAAATACTGTAATAGAATGCAAAAATAATATTAATTGTTTAAACTTTACGTCAGATAAATAATAGTGCACGTTATATATCGAGAAGCACGGAGTATTTTTAAATAGCGAATAATTTTGGGTGAATACAGTAATTTAAAAATTAAAAGTACGCTATACTTAATAAATCGATCATCATTAACTTAAATTTCATACAACTTGACAATATTTATACGAGAATAAATATTTATTTAATGTAAATAACGTAGTAAAAAACTTACAATGTACTGTAAAAACTTTTATGATTCTAACTTTATTTACATACGCTATCTACATTTTCGAAAAAAAATTTGTTATTTTTCCTTGTTTTACTTTTTCTTTGTGTAATTTAAATAAGTCAGCTTCAATTATAGACAAATAATTTAAATTTTTTTCTTCATTCTCAAAGGCCTGTAAATATTTTCTCACTGTTCTTAGCCCAGTTAAAGCTGAAATGAAGGTAGGTATTTCTGTGTCTTCGTCACTTTCTTCAATTTCTTCTTCAGATTTACGATCTTCATTAATAAGGTCATCAATTGTTTGAGTTTCTGAAGTCAGAACATCTGAATCGCAACCCACGAAATTATCGAAGTCAAAATCATAATTCTCAGTTTCAACATCTATTTCGTCACCTATATCAATCATAGGTGGTTCAACCGTAGAAGTAGCGATTCCACACTTTTTGTTCCTTTAAAAGTTTTCAGTTAGTCACTCAAGTTTTGTTCCTTTAAAATTTTCTGCTTCCTCCAATATTGATGTTTTTTCTGCCAATGAATAAAAATTTCTTTTCTTAAAACTCATTTTTTACCAATAAGTAAGTCAGTCGTACACGTAAGAGAGAACAACTCAAATGAATGTACTGAACCGTTGATTGCTAAAATTTGCTTGTGGATTAGTCCAAACAGGAAAGGGAGAGTCAGAATAAATGTTAAACAGATGCGTGGGAATACTGTAAGTTGCGGTTTCACATCGTATAGTACAGTTTAGTAAGAATACTGTTCTTTCAATCATTCACAAAACCGAATTTCTTTTTTTACAACATCGAAACTAACCAGGTGGCATTCATAATTACAGTATACATTTTTAATTTTCTTATTTTAATGGATGATGAAATTTTAAATACGATTGTCGTTCCCTCGTTCCTACTTTATTTAGGCTATCTCCGAAATTACAAGTTAAGTTTTCTCATATTGCTGTCAAAAGTAAATTTACAGTTCTATTTCGAATACTGTTTATAAATAATTAATTTTTAACTACAAAACAAAAGTGAAAAACCAAAAATGGAATGACATTTCCGTAAAATTTTTGGATGTAGGAAGCGGGAAAAGTTATATAATTAAAACGTAGGAAGAGGGAAAGTTTTACATTGCAAGTATAGGAAAATGTTCGGACTTCCAAAAATAGACGTTTAAAGCGGGAAAGTCGTACGATACGAGAACACACGAGCGGGGTTTCACTGTATATATATAAATTAACATTTTAATATTAATGTTTTTATTAGTGTTATTATTTCAAACACTTCATTTTTTATATACATTCTAATAATTATATATTCAAATAATGCTTATTTTTAATTATCTGTAATTCAGATAAATCAAATGGCAACTGCCCCTGATTCACAGCGTCTTAAACTATTGAGAGAAGTTGCTGGAACACGTGTTTATGATGAGCGCCGTGAAGAAAGTAAATCTATTCTAAAAGAAACTGAGGGAAAGAGAGAGAAGATAGAAGATTTGTTAAAATATATAGAAGAGAGATTAAAAACACTGGAAGAAGAAAAGGAAGAATTAAAAGAGTATCAAAAGTGGGATAAAATGAGAAGGTGAGTAAAAAAATTATTTAAACAAAATTATATATTAATTCTAAGTAAAAATTAATAAAAATCACTTAAAATAAAAGAAATAATTAAAATATAATATAGATGCTTCTCAAGTTACAAACTTAGTTCATATGTAAGTTGGTAATTTAGGATATTTATAACTCAAAAATTATTGATACAAGCTATCCAGAAATATTGAAAGTAATGCATATACTGTATTTTGTAGTATACATCTAATCCTTGAACTACACTGTGGAATGATTCATCAAAAGTATTGTATAAATAAAAATTGTGTAAATCAAGACTAATATTAATTTAGAAAATCAAGGGATGGGTTCCATAACATTCAATTAAATAATTTATGTATTTTTATAAATAAATTTAACAATATACTACACAACAAAAAGTTAAGAGTAATAAATGTGACACAGTGAAAATGAATGAAGTTGTGAAACCTTCAAACTAGATGAAAACAACAGTGTATCTTTGCTTGTTAATGTCTTATTTGGTTGATTTGGCAAATGAGAGAACTAAAAACTTGCTAGGCATCATGCAGTTATTTGCATAATTTGCTTAATTAATGGGAAATAATTTATTGACAACATTAACATGATTGATTATTTTTTATTATTTATACATTGTTTATATATTACTGTATATATATATTATATTATATTATATATAACTAGTTACGTACATATAACATTAAATATATATATATATTTAATGTTATATGTATGTATACAACTAGCTATAGATATTATTCATTACATCTAAGGACAAAAAAATGTGCACATGTTTAATAATGATTTTGTGCATAAATTTGTTTACTATCCTGTCCTATTTTAAGTCAAGTATATCCTATGTATATACTGTATACAATTATATATATAGTGTATTATTCGTCATTGATCATAATCTAGAACAGGTGTGGGCAATTATTTTCTGCCATGGGCTGGATATAAACAATCTTCAGGATGAAGCAGGCCGTATAAAAATTGAAAAAACCTAAGGGAGAATTTAACCTTATATTGCTGTAATTATGTAATTATGTAATGAAATTATCAATGATTGCACATGTTTAATAATGATTTTGTGCATAAATTTGTTTACTATCCTGTCCTATTTTAAAATATTTCCTTAAAATTTCCTTAAAATATTTCCTTACTATTTCCTTAAAATACGCATAAAAACAGGTTTGACTGTACTCACGTTCAAGCAAGATTGATTCTTGCACACACATTCCTCTCACCATCACACGGGACAAGAATAATGGTTGCACCAGTTTATCTGCACACATTCTTGTCAATCTCGCTAACTTCTTTGTGTAGACACTTTTGTGATACTTAGACAAAGAATATATTCGTGTATCAATATTATTTTTTAAATATACTTTTCTTGTGTTATTTTCTTAGTTTTTGTGCAAAAAGAGTTCAAAAGCATCTGTAGAAACTATATTTTTCATTAGAAACATTAAAAATAATTTGTCCTATGAATTTATTAAAAAGAATTTACAAAGGGTGCGGCTGCTGTTTCTAATTTCTGGATTTTAAGTAAAATTGGATGTAGAATTTTGTTTAGCTATTTAGCCGAATCATTAAATTCAGATAATTTTCTTTAAAAACAAAGATTTTATCAAACTGATTGATTGCTAATAATCTATTATAAAATATTAGGTACCTACACAAAGTTTGTAAAAACAAATTTACAACTTACTTGTTAATGTGAATGGTAAAATTTACTATGTTCATGGTTAATTATATCATATAAAATTTAGAATAACTTGGTAGTGTACATGTACACTAGCGAGAATATCCATTATTTTACATTACAATATCAGTGCTGGATTAAGCTATTGCAGGGCCTGTAGCATATGTTAAGAAAGGGGCCCTATATTAAAAAAAACAATAAAACAATGCAAATATATTTGAACACATACATTTTAATTGCATAGTAATTATCATGATCAAAAATAACAACACAGTCAACATTAAATATTAATTTTTCTGCATTTAGCATGAGAAAATTTGTTGATGTTATACCATTTCATGCAGAAGTTTATGTTCAGAGTCATACTAAGTCACCTTCTTATCCCTTACTCTCACAGTTTCATGATACCAAATGAAAAGGTGCTAAATATGGCATAAATTACAAGATCATTGGTTTAACACTTGTATTAGATGACAAAAATTATGTACATATTTATTGGTGCGAGGCCTGTAGCAAATGGTACTTTTGCTATTATGTTAATCTGGCACTACAGAATATCCATTATTTTATTTTTTCTCTTCGAGTAGAATTTTATAAATGTGGACCTTGAAACTTTAATGTGTTCTAGTTTATGCGGCAGGCCATATAAGATGCCTTCGCAGGCCGGCTTTTGCCTACCCCTGGACTAGAATGTTGCTGTGATAATCTCTGTTTTAGTCAGTGTTGGATTTAAACCACATTAACTGAAATCATATTGTTGAAATAAAACTTTGATATCATTTTTCGATCATGTAAAACTGATATCATACAATTCAAGTACCATGTAAATCAAATCATAATTTATGATTTGATTTACATGATATTTCATAAATGGGTCAATTAGAAGTTTCTTATTTCACGGATTTGAATGAAAACTTTTGATTATAAAACAAGGATTTTTTTGTGTAATCTTTACCATCTTGAAATATTGCCATTATATGTTAAATGACTATATAATTTTATATCGTAGTTATTGCTTTTAGCTAACATTCTTCAGGTTGAATACTGATTTTCTGGACTATTATTAGAAACAAAGTCCTGCTTGACTGATTAATGCAATTGCAGAGCAAACCTGATGTCTAAAAAAAATCAATTAATTTTGTTTTAATTGGTTAAAAACTTATAAAATAAATGAGTAGTTATTGCTTTTAGCTAACATTCTTCAGGTTGAATACTGATTTTCTGGACTATTATCAGAAACAAAGTCCTGCTTGACTGATTAATGCAATTGCAGAGCAAACTTGATGTCTAAAAAAAATCAATTAATTTTGTTTTAATTGGTTAAAAAAATATTAAATATCAATGATTTATCTTAGATGCAATATCTGAAAATTTTATATATGTTCCAGATTTGTTTATTATATTTAACATAATTATTTATTGTATCAATATTTAACATATTTTGCAATCAAAAGTAGAATCAAATTAAAAATTCAAATTTTGCAGTAATGTGTGTTCCATTATGTATACAGAGTATAATAATTCCTTAGTCTTAATATATTAGTTTTTATTGTCTCATTAAATATAGAAATTGTTGCATATTTCATCCTAAATTATGTCACACAAGTTCTTGTAAGAATGTATAATTTTATAAATTATTTAAGTAATTACCATATTTAATTGCAAAATATCTTCCTTATATAACCCTCTTAAGATTTGGAAAAGAAAATTAAGAAAACAATTCATGTTATTTTCTGATCTTGATTTTTTTTATTATATATCTGTTAACAGTTATCAGAGAAATTTTAAAAGAAAATTTTCTATTATTTTAAATTCACAAAGAAGCATTGTTCAAATTACGATTTAAAATAGAAAAGTAAAATCAAAACCAACACAAGCAAAAAGAATTTTGTAGCCATGGATGGAATGGAAATACAGCTAGTCAACTAATCTGCCTGAAACACAGATCATTGTTACAATTCACAATTCCATTAATTTACTATATTTTATTTATTTTTGTAGTGCTGTAGTTGTCTCTACTAAAAGTAATAAAAAAATAACTACCTGTTATTATATACATACTATATTATTTTGAATTTTAGCGGCACTTTTTATTCAGATTTTTAAGACGTAAAATTTGTGTGCGGCTTTAATTCAAAGTGAATATTTTAACATCTTATTTCTCCCAATCTCCCACTCCCCAACATTCAAGCTTTTACTTTATGCTCTACGCATACACATTGTATTACGACCATTGATAACAGTTTATTCGGTGGTGCCTCTTTCGTACTTTTCTGATTTAATCTAGTTACTGTTTGATAGTAGCTTGTAGAATCGCATTGTATCTGGCCATATTTTAATTATAAGAAAAATCACGAATTACTATAATGCTATTTATAACCACTGATGGAAACAAATTGCCACCTTTTATTATTTTAAAAGGTACAAAAAAACTGTACCCGAGGAAAATTTTCTTAAGGGTGTTATAATTCGAGCACAAAAGAATGCATGGACGGGAACAGAATTGATGAAAGATTGATTAGAACATGTTTGAGAAAAGATACCTGGCACTATTTAAAAAAAAAGATAATAATAGTATATATGAAAAAGATTCTCAACAAATTAGGTAGCTTATTATGTATATAAATACTATTTAAGTAAATAAAAATGTTTCTTATTTTTCAATACTTATTATAAATTTTAAAGTAAAAATGTTTCTTATTTTTCAATACCTATTATAAAATCTTTTTTTTTTTAAAAATGTTTCTTATTTTTCAATACCTATTATAAAATCATTTTTATTTTTCAGCTTATTATGTATATTAGTACCTATTTAAGTAAACAAAAATGTTTCTTATTTCAATACCTATTATAAAATTATTTTTATTTTTTCCAATTTTAAAATCCTACTGCGGTTTAAATTCGAAGTAATATGGTAATAGCAATTTTTGATATGTATAAAATGTATTATAAATGTGTCCAGGAAAATACAATATTTTCTTTATAGTATAATTTATTTAAAAAAGAAATTGTTTTTATAAATAGTAAATGTAATATTTAAAAATACTATATGTGATAAACTAACATTATTAAGTATAAAATGCATCATAAATCAGCTCAATGCTTAATTAGGGTTAGAAATGTAAATAAGATGATGGACTTCCAATAAAGAATATCATCACATAAATTACTTTTCTTTTAGAGTTCAAATATATATCACTTCTACTTTTTACTATTTTTTTTTATATTTGAGTTAATAGGATATTTTTATAAATATTTTATTAAAAATTCACATAATCTTACTTTTTCATACTGCAAGGTATCAAAAGCTGCAGTATGAAAAAAAATGAAAGATAAAGTAGTAGAACAAAAAAGAAAGAAATTAAGGGCAATATGCTACTCCAGTAAACAAATACAGTGGATTCCGATTAATTGGGACATGTTGGGCCAAGCCATTTTATCCCAATTAAGCGGCTGTCCTAATTAAACGAAGTAATAATAAATTCTAAAATAAAATATGTAATTCGTAGGTAAATAAATAATAGGTAAAAAATAATAATAATTAGGTACCTATTTTAATGCTTTATTAAAATAGGTACCTAATTATTAGTTTTTTACCGATTTTCTTCAATACTGGGCCGCTGATATTCACGCCTCATTCGCTAATTATAGAAAATCATTGATCTAATGCTTCTTCGATTTCTGGATCCTTTCCATCACGCTTTCTTTTAGATGTTCCTGGAATTTCTTTCTGTAATGCCCACTCCTTTGATTTTCTTTTTATAGGAGATGCATCTATGGTAGATTTTGATTTATTTCAGCAAGTCTACGATGGCTTGTATTAAATGGCTGGCTTTTAATTTTATTCAGCCAAGCAATTTTATTTGAGTGTAAAATCCTTTCTTGACATCTTGGCAAAGATTAGTGTATGTATGTGTAGCCATACTTTCGAAAAATCCCTAAAATATATCAAAAATTGAAAATTCCTTTTCTGCTACTGTTCCAATTAAGCGAAAAGTTGTCCCAATTAAGCGTTTAAATTTTGTATTAATTTATTAGTTTGATTTTCATTCTTTGAGATTTGTCGTAATTACGCAGCTGCCCCAATTAAGCGGAATCCACTGTATACGCACAAAATCATTCTTAAGTATTGCACAGTTTTTATTCTTAGATTTCTTAATTATAATGAATAATGTCTATAGCTAGTTGTATAATCCTAGCCAGTCAGGTGATGGGATAATTCAATTATAATGAGTGTCACACTTCAAATAATTGAATTTTATTATATATGTTCAAGTTTGTAGTGATCCATTATGCATTAAAGACTTTAGAGAGATTTAATTAGTAGCTTAGAGGTGTATTGATAAATTATTAATATGTGATCTATTGTTCAAGCAAAACAGCTAATCTGGAAATGCTTCAGAACTAAATGTGCCAGAAAATCAATATTCGAACTGTACTGTCTCAATCATCATATATATTAATACCAAAATGTGGATGGTTAGTGGGATGTGTTGATATCCCTTTTGTAGTTGAACCACTGCACAAATTCCTGTAAATACTGTATTATTAGAAAGGTCAAATCCTCTGATTTGTATGACAGCCAAAATTTTTTATCATTATTAATTAATTTCAAAAATTAAGAAATAAAAATAAAAATTGTATATTATTACTAATAGATGGTACTAAGTGTTAGCAGTGTAGAGATAGCATATGATTTAACTGATTCTTTTATTACTTAACGGGTTAATGAGTGAGGAACATTTTCGACTATACAATAGTCATCTTCAACTCCTGTTGTTGAATTGAAGATGACTATTGTATAGTCGAAAATGTTCCTCACTCTTTAAGTAATAAAAAAAAAGTTTTTTGGAACTGCTATAAAGTGCTGTAGTTTTATTCATTTTTAGGTTTAACTGATTTCTTAAAACTGCCAATAGTTATCACAATGACGATGTCATTGCAAGTCACACATTATTACATCATTGTGACATCATGATTTATCAGTCTTTTATGACATCATCCATTGTTACATCACAATATATCATATGTGATTGTGATATCATCCATGATGAAATCCATTGGATTTGTATGTCCATTTTCAATATTAATTTAGCCAGCATAGATGTCATGATGATGTCATATTACCACAATGATGACGTCATTGATTTATCAATGTTTTGTGACATCATTCATTGTTGCATTATAATGATGTCACATTATGGCAATAATTATTAATAATTCAAAAATAAAGGAAAAAAATTAAAACTATAGTTCTAAAAAGACAAACTCCACAGGTGGCACAGTAATTAATTAATGATTGACATCTAATGATTCCTTATACGTTTTCAGAGAAGTTTTCTCCAGTGAAACTCCAATGATCACTGGGGATTCTTAAAAGTTATCTACTGATTTATATGAGCAAGTAATGTCTAGTGTTTAAAATTTCAAAGAGTTTTTGAAATTTTCTGAAATTTAAAAATGAAATATCATATTTGTAAGTACAAATGCACATAATTATAGGAATGCGTAAATTTAAATTATTATTTAATATGAATTGTTACTAAAGCAGTTTTGTATTAAAATCTAATTTTATCTCATTTTGAAAACTTAAGTACAAAGATGCACATTAATTTTCACTTTATCATTTTTTTCTTTAATTTTATTATTATTATTATTGATATCCACATATTTCTTACTGAGATATTTACAAAAAAATCTTTTGTAATTTATTTTAATTTTTCTATTCCTAATCATCATTGAAGTTTAATTTTAAAATTTTGTAATTAACAATACAAATGTTTTAATTTAAATGAAAATAATTATTTATTGCTGAATTTACAGAAAAAATATGCAATTTTTTTTAGGTCCTTAGAATATACTATATATGATCATGATCTTAAAGATACTAGAAAGAAATTGGAAGAGGTAATAATTTATTTTCATTTATTGATATAAAATAAGCAATTTGATATGAAACTGTCAGCTTATATTTCAGCTTTAACGTATTTTGGCTTGATGACATTAAATTCCATCATTGGTGTAATGGGATAATTTTTCCTTTTTCTTATATATAAATTATAAATGTATTTTCATATACCAATTGTAACGTGCTTGTATCCTGTATTTTTTTGTAATTTCTTAGTTTGAGATATTCTTGCTATTTCATTTTATCAATCATCTGATTTATTAGATTCATCATAAAAAAAATTATATATAGTAGATATTGACAAGTTCATCACTTACATAGTTTCTTCATATTATTATAATAAGATCCAATAATATATTACAATATAAATTGCATAGCCATAAAGAATAAATAAAATTTATTTATCCAAAAAATTGCAAATATTTGGTGAAAGAATATAGTAATATGGAAGAGAGAAAATCATTTTTGTTATGTATGATCAAAATTAACATGAAAAACTTAAAAAAAATAATAAATGGCGGCCACCGTCAAGACACAACTCCCTCCCGCCAAGGTATGTTTCGACAATCCTTACAAGTTAACCTGTACAAACGACCAGTTTTGATTGGAACCGGAGGTGGTCGTCTTATACAGGTTCTACTGTAATTTGTCTGGGAGTATATTAATTCCTGCTAATTGGTTAGTTGTAATTAAATAGTATAATATAATTCAACATGTGACATTGTCACTGTCATCTTATATAAAGTATAATCACTATGTCATTGTGATGATATTCAATATGGAACATCTAGAATGTGATGGCAGAAATGACATCACAACAGGTGATGAGGTGCTCAAGAAAAGTGCATCACTTACATGTATTAGAATATACAGCTAAAAAAAAGTCAATATATTACATCACCAGTTAGTCATATTATATCATCCTATTGCAATATGACTAACTGGTGATACAATATATTGCACAATAAACTCTCTTGAATGATATAACATACCATTGATGATTTCATTATCTAATAGATGGCTATAAATAGAATAAGCATGTCATGCATGTAATAGTCAGTTTTGATTATTGAGATTAGTATTCCTTATATTGACTAAATTTTCACAACTGAAGCTTGATTAAGTATAACTAATATTGGAATAAGTTATTGTGAAGTCAGCAAACAAGTTCACCTATTTCCTTGATTACCATTGCTTTATGTTGAAATATTGAAATTTTATTAATTAATAGTATCAAAAATGAAATATAATAAAATAAGTTGTGGTATTATATGTTCAACACATATTTCTTATTTATTTCTTCCATTCATTCAACTGGAGTATAAAAGATGACAGTTTTAAGAAAACAGCATGTAAAAATTACATAATGCAATTTTTTGAGCACTACTGTATATGACAATATGATATCATAAAACAACATAACTAGTGATGCAACAAATGCATACCTGTGAAGACATCAAAATAATGTAATGAAGAGCAACATCACAATAATGTAACACTAAGTACAACAACATATATGAAAATAGGTACATATTATTCAACAGAAATTCCCAGGCACTCTGGATATCCAAACCAATATAAAAATAATTATTTAGAACATTCATTTAATTTTTACTACATTTCTAATTTTACCTTTTATATGAATTTAAATATTTGAAAAATTATCATTATCAACATTGATAAATTTTTTACTATAATTAAATTTACCTGTAAGATGGCTCCCAGTAAATTCAAAATCATCATCTTGATCCCAATGTTTTAATGACAGGTTGTTAAGAGGTGTAGCATTAGCAAATTCCAAATTAGCAAAATGCCAGTCGAGCACTTGTCGATCACGGGAAGATAAATATACATCACTGAAAAATAAATTTTCTGATAGTTGAATTATTTTATCAAAAACTACTTAAATTATAAACAGATCATCATACATATTTAATAACTGATTTTGATGATTATTATTTTTTCTTTAAATTTTAAATATAAATACGTAACATAAAACATGGATTCATTTAAAATCTAAAAAAGATATTTAGAATTATAATGCAGAATATCAATTCTGTATTGTAATTATAACTATCAACATGAGTATGTTTTGATATTATCCATTTTTTTTTTTATCCAATTCTTCTATATAATTCTATAGTGCTAAATTTTTCTAAGTTGTAAGCATTCTGTCATTTTAGAATAGTAAAAAAAAAACAAAATTCTGCTTAGTTCTGGACTGTTTTTCTTTAATTAGTCCAATTTTTCTTTTGTTCTATATCATCAAGTGTCATTTGTTATCAATAAATATTAAAAAAAGGATTATTGCTATATGAGCTATGTTTAAATTAATTGAATATCATCAATGATAACATGTTTGAATTGATGTTAATGTATTGATGATAATTATTATGAATAACAGCAACATACTTATATTCATTTAATGAAATATATAATTTTATAAAATAGTTGCATCATCATTAGTCAATCAAAACAAAATATTTTTGGATGATCAATGATAATATAATTATTTTCAATTTAAAAACAAGGCTATATCAAACTTCATCTATTTGCATATCTTTCTACTTGGATCTTAAAAAATTCTATCATTTTTAAAATTTCATGACAAATACATGTAAATACAAGTAATCCTCGACTTATGACATGGCTCCATTTCAACATCTCTGTCATAAGTCAATTCTGATGTAAGTCAAGTACTTTTTTTAATTCTTGATTTGTTTGATTTCAGTTTTAATATTTTCATAAATTAGTATTCTATTTAACTTAAAACGGTTAAAAATGTATAAATTTACACAAACATTTATAAATTATTTATTAGCACATATACAATTATACATAAATAAAAAATTAAGAAAGAAAAATTTAATTTAAGAAATTTTTCATCACTAGTATTATTTCTCTTACTGGACATGTTAGGGTTTCAATGAGATACAAAAATTGTAATGAGAGAAACAAACAATTTGACTGATTATTAGCAACTAATATTCCAAAGGCTGTGATAAGTTAGAAGTGGATGAATCATACTAGCAGCTATTGCATATTTTTAAAAGGCTTTGCTTGCTGACTAATAGTGGCTCTGTGATATGTATACAAAAGCAATGTGATATATTTATTTAGATGTAGATAGTGAAGTTAAATTAGAGAATTTTTAACAATTTCTGGCTGTCACAAATGCAAATCATTGTAAGTTGAGGACTACCTGTAAATTATCATTTATATTTATTTCAAAATCCAAAATTGATAAATGATCATTTTAGTCCTGACTTCAGAGTTTAAAAATCACTAAAAATTTGAAATGCGTATAGAAGCCAATCCCCAATTTTTAAGTAAATTTTTTTTTTAATTTTTATAATCTTTTTGCAGTCAATTTTTGTAGAAATTTTTGCTTTTTGTAGTCAATTTTTTTTTTATAATCTTAAAAATATTTTAAATCCAGTTTACTATCAGAATAAATAAGGCTAATTAGACAAAACTCCAAACTTATGAAATGTCACAAAGTAATGCAAAGAGAATGATTGTGTCATGTTGCATTCAGTCATATTTCTCTACAATGTATTATTATTGAAATGTTTTTTTAGCAGAAAATATCAAATAAATATTAAAAACTTCCATCATTTCTAAATCTCAACAAAAGTATTTAACAAATTTTAAATGATAAAGAAATCAGAACCAAAACAGGTGGAAATTTCCCCTGCAATGGAAATTTTGCTGCAACTAATGGGAATGGAAAGCCAGCCAATGCTCACATGATCACTGGGAGCGCAAACCTTATGTCTAAAATCTGCTGTAATATAATTACTCAGTATTTTCCATTAGAAAATGCACAACCTGTCAGTCAAAGATGTCAAGATTGTTATATTTCCATTTAATATTAATTGATGATACAAACAATAGTGTTTTTAATGAGTAACTATGTTTACTCATTAAGAACAGTCTACACATTTCTGATATTATTTGTGAAGTGATAATACAATATTTTTAAATGTATTTAAATATGAACATTCATACATATATGTATATTTTTAATAATAGAACAGAAAGAAACTAGCACTTCTTAGGAATAAATATGGTTAAGCCTGCTGCCACAATAGGATGTGCTATTAGCACAAATATAATATATACAGGTGTCCCTCCTATAACATGTTCTCCCACAACACAGTTTCACTCCAACACTATTTGAAAATTGCAGAAACTCTCATATAACACAGTACTTCTACAACACAAAACATTTTCATTAATTTTTATAAATCCATACTAGGGACAAACAAAATACCCAGAAAAGCAATCATTGATAAATACTTTGCTAAAATTAGTCATAAATATAATTTCATTAGTTTGCTGTGAGAGGATGATAAGTAGTCTATTTTCGATTTCGATTTGAAATAGAATTAATTTTGTGATTGCATTAATTCTCACCATTTGAGTATTTTGTGTTCCAAATGTACAGTTCTTGGATAAAAAGTAAGTTTTTATTCTTCAATAGAGGAATGTGAAAGAGAAGAAAAACATTTTATTCATAAAATTTTTTTTAGGTATATGCTAAGGAACGATTGTTTTCTAGTGAGTTGTAGTGGATTAGATTACAGATTTTGTAAAGAGAACAGAAGATATACAAACTTTACATGTGGAAAAAGTTTGGAAAGTGAAGTTGATATTGTTAAAATGTTCTCATTTTTTAAGAACAGCAGTAAAAAAAAAAAAATTCTCATTTTTAATGAACATGTTAAAGAATATATTATTATTAAATGAATGTTATATAGGCTGTATACTTTTTCTTTCCTTTTGTTTGATGTATATTATTTTTTTAGGCTCTTACATATATATTTTTCTCTCTCTTTATGTTTCATATTATTAATATTCTTAATAAAAATTAAGTTCCAGTATGGGAATTAAAGAAAGTTATTTATTTTTCATTGGGTTTGGAATGTATCTCTCCTTTTTGTATTGGCTCTGGATCTCATATAACATGGTTTCACACAACACGCTGTTTTTCAGGAACCTATCTACCATGTTATAGGAGGAATACCTGTATATATTTGTGCTAATATATATTTTTCTGCTTTATATGTTTTCAATTGTATTTGTATAGTATCTAATATTTAAATACCTATAAAATATTAATCTATGTACAGTCATATTTTTAGATAAAAAAATCAAAAGATGTCAGCAAGATAAATGATAGCATACAGTAAACCCTTGCAAACATGGGGGTTACATCATTAATGCATTGCACACACAGTAAAACTGTATTTATTTACTGTTGTTTAGCTACTGTAAGCTTTTGTTTGTTGTTTTGATACTGACGAGGGCTCGGTAGAGCCGAAAGTGCTTTATAATAAAGAAATTTGTAGAATGAGAAAGTTATTTCTTTCCCTGCTTGAAGTGCTTAATGATTGTTTTATAAAAATGGAGCAGTGTAGTAGTTTAATAGATTAGCAAAATTGCATTCTGCAAAGTTAACTTTCTATGGAAAAAATGTATTAAGTATAATTCAAATTAAGAAAGTATGTATAATTTAAACAAATCTAAATATTGTTGTAATTAAAAGGGGAAAGTGAAACAAATGTTAATTGAAAGGATTTTTATTACTGCTTAATAAGTAGATTTTTGCTTGGGACAATGACTGACACAACTCTTTAAATGTTTCACAGTAAGGAGTGCAGAGTTTTTCAATGCCTCTCATAAAGTGTTCTTATCTTGATTCTTTATAGCTTGTTCTCTTGTAAGAGATGAAATATTTGTACCAATTTTTCAACTTATTTAAAATTTCAATTTTCTGAAATAATGTCAAAACTTTGTGTCTTTTTTGTTGCTTTATCATCTTCATTCTTCCTCTTAGATGTCATATTGAATTTTTGAAATTAAAAGAAATACAAATGCAAAAGGAAAAGGATAAACATTGATAAATACGTGATTACAGCTCTGCTAACATGAGTGAAATGATTACAACTCAGCCTGGGTCACTCAGCTAGTGGGCAGTATCAAGCAGGATTGCCAGATGCATGTGTGGGTATCGTTGCAAATAACCCACGAGTTCATCAGTGTACTACATATGAATGAAATTCTAGTGTTGGACAAATTAAATGGAAACAATTAAGATAACGCATAGGTGCAAAATCGCATTCTGCAAGGGTTCACTGTACTAAAATGCAGGGTTGCAGAGTCGGAGGTTTTTGGGTGGAGTCGGAGTCGGATTTTTAAACTGCCCGGAGTCAGGAGTCGGAGTCGGAGTCAGAAAAAACAACAGACTCCTTAAGTCCCTACTTACCAGAGCTATATATATCATTTCTAACTATTTAAGGCTAATGATAGTAAGTAATGAATAATATCAGTTACATAAATTTATGAAAAGACCCCTATAGTGTTGTTAGTTAATTTATGAGTCTAAACTCAAAGTGATAAATTTTTGCCTTTTGGAGCCATATTTAGGCTATTTTGTGGAAAGTGTTGTGCTCTAAGTCAAAGTGAAACTAGGCATAGGATTTGATTAATGATTAAAATATAGTCCTATAGCCTAACTCATAGGTCTAGCGGCTAGCACACTTACATATCAAGTTATAAGAAATAAAAAAGAATGCAAGAGGATTACTGAAGGTAACCTAAGGTATCTGCTCTAATGCCAATGTAACATATTAATTTAGTTTGATAAGAGTTCATTTTAATTTTTTATGTGCAGTATGTCGGCTCATTTCAGCAAATGATGTGGTTTTCCATTAGATACCCAACTCCAGTGGACCAAACAAGGGCTCCACACACTCTGTTGGACGGTAAATATATCCATATATAAAAGAAAAATTAGAATTAAATTTAAATTTACTAAATTACCATATATATACTTGAATATAAACTTCAGAGTTTGAAAATTGATAAAAATGCAAAACCCATGTAAAAGCCTACTCAGACTTTAGCACTTAAAATTTGATAAAAATCCAATATCCAATGCAAATACTGATGATGAAACTGATTTTGAAGAATTATTGGATCAAGCAGACCATCTCCAGCGGTCAGCTTATAATCCACTGTTCTGTATCGCAGGTAAACTTTAATATTTTGTTAGACAGTGGATCACAGATTAATATTTTACCTTTAGTATTATATGCGAAACTTGATAATAATAATTATCCTATAAATTTGTCGGATAATGTTAAGATTATGACTATATCGGGTCATATGTTTACTTTAGGATCAGTTATCCTACCACTTACTATAGACCATATAACTAATGATGTTAAATTTTATATTGTTGATATATCATATAATTATTTTTTATTATCCCTTAAAGAATTTTCTAGATTTAAGTTAAGAATTAATTTTGAAACGTTTGAAGTTATTCAAAATAACAATGTGTTACCTATAGTTAAATGTAAAAATGAAAAACAAAGATTAGATCAAGATTATTTTAAATGTAAAAGAAATTTAATTGCAAAAAACTTAAAATATTGTAAATTTCATAAAAAATGTCTAAAATTGTATAATAATCATTATAATATCAAAGAAAAATTTCATAATTTAGGGAAAGATTTTGTTAAACAAGTAAATTCTGTAATGTATTCCCAAAATGTTCCTATTTCTATTTTTAAAGCTTCAAATATTTACTAAAACTTTAAATATGAATTCCTTTTCAAAATTTAAGAATAGAACAAAACAAAAAGGGAGCTATAGGCATTTGTCAAATCCATCCAGAAATTTTTATGAGTCTGATATGAATGATCAAGACTCATTTTGTAAAAGCAAATTTATTAATTGTGGTGATTATTTCGAAAGTGAACTTTCTCAATCCAATTTTAGTAATTTGAATAGCTGTAAAAATTTACCTAATATTCTAGCAAATGATATTAGTCTAGGAGTTCTTTCTAGTAGTGAAAAGCACGACTCTTCTAGTTTTAAGATAGATCCTAGTATCCAACAATTACTTTCTAAATATTCTAAAATTTTTGCTCCTCTAAATTTGATATCACACCCCCTAAAACTAAACTTTTTTGAGAATTTATTCAATTTTATAAGTTTCTAATATCGGTTTTCACTATTTAAATGTAACACTTTCCAGGTTTTTGTCAGTTACACATTAATTATTGATAAATTGGCCTAATTTGATGTATTTATTTTATGAAAGAGTAAAAGACCTGCTTCTAACAACTCTGCAAATGCAGAGTCTGTTACTGCATTTGCAGAGTCACTTTGCATTTGCAGAATCGTTAGAACCATTAGGTTAAATTTAATCTAATTTATAAGTGATAATTTTTTGAAAATATCAAGTTTGCAAGTGGCCTACTCAAAGGACTTGTTTATTATATGGACAACCTAAAATCGTCAATTTATTACGTTTTAACGAATTGTCATCTGTAGCCAACAATAGTTCGTTTTTTAGTTTATATCCTAACTTAAAATACGAATGAAGTAATTGCATATCAAAAGAATAGTCAAACTTTTTCAAAATCATATTCTGATTGTGCAGAATAGTCGAACTTTTTCAAAATCATATTCTGATTGATTACCTTAGATGTTTTTCAAAATCATATTCTGATTGATTGCCTTAGAGGTATTGCATACAAATCAAGCTTTAAACGATAATAATGTGCATTTATTATATTAAAATAAAATAAATTAAAATCATTAAAAGAGCTTGATGCAATTTTGTAGCCTATTCATTATCTACAGGGGGCAAAATGTGCTGGCGGTCAATTTTGTAGCCTATTCATTATCTACAGGGGGCAAAATGTGCTGGGGCGAAAAGTGCAGGGAGCAAAAATGGCTGGGGGCGAAATGTCCTGGCAGCGAAACGTGTTTGGGGCAAATTGTCGGAGGCGAAATGCAGGGGACGAATTTTTTCAGACCCCAAAAATTTTAGGGAGTTGGAGTCGGATTTTTTTAAAAGGTGGAGTCAGAGTCGGACCTTACAAATTTTAGATGGAGTCGGATCATTTACTATCTGACTCTGCAACCCTGCTAAAATGATTAGTTGCCTTTTGTATATTGAAACAATTATTAAAATTGTGAAATTATCTAAATTGTATTGTATTACATGTGAACTGAAATATTTCATTTCTAATATTAAATATCATTTTCAAACTATAAAAAAAATTTATATATATATATCTCATATATTTTATTTTATTTTTTATACTTTGGGAAAGATATTGTCTTTGGGGAGAGTGGAGGAATTCTAACTGCTGTCAAGACAGATTTATTTTTGTTTATATTATACTTGTCCAGGGAGTGACCACACATGCTTGATTGGTGCGGAGAAAAGAAGTTTCTTTTGTGTCTTTTGTAGAATGTTGTAATTTTGATGAAATAAATCCAAAATAATCAATTTTTGTGTCATTTTTATTAAAATTTACAATCAACAGAATACGACACACAGAAAAGTCGACAGGATAACCTCTTGGGAAGTTTCTGATACTTTCCACTGCCAAAATTGGAAATCAAGTCATCAGTGAATGTTTAATTTCCCAGCTTTTGATTCCTCTGATAAAATATTTCAAGTAAGCTTTTTAAAATTTTTCTTCATCTCATAGAAATTCAAAATTCCATGAAAAAGAATAATTAAATCCAACATGACAAATGAGGGAAATCCAGTAATGAAATTTAAACCTCCAAAATTTAATCTGGACAATAATATTAGCATAACTGCTTATTTAAATTTGTATCATTCATTGGGTACCTCTTTGAATATATTGTAGAAACAATTAATATTATTACTAGCTCAATATTTAGAAGGAAGAATATTTATCTCATTTTTTGGAACTGTATGACATTAATCAAACATGGACTCAAATAACTGTTCTTCTTAAGCAGATAGCTCTGGAAAAACCTTATAAATTTTTAGTGAATTTTCCAGTTTAAATCTTTCCCAATGTAAAAACTTAGAAGACTACTACTTGAAATTCGAGATTCGACAGATTAGAAAAAATGAAAGAATTAATTCTTGAAGGTTTAACTTTTGTTCTTCCTAAAAATATTCAACAACTCTTAGTAATAAAAGAGCCAACCATATTAGATTCTTGGTATCAAACTGTTTATAAATTGATTGATCATGTTATTGAACTAAAAAACTGCTTAAACTCTTGCCGCAATAAGATTAATATATACCGCACTAACAGCAGTTGAGATAAAAACATATTTAATCATTTAACATAACATAACTAACGTTTTCAGCTTTCAAAGCCCTCTTCAGGTTACATACACAATCATGTAACCTGAAGAGTTAGGTTTTTCCGCATGATCAATCGATTGATCATGCAGAAAAACGTAAAAATTTTAGTATTACCTTTTCTAATACCTCTGCAAATCAAGAAACTTTGATAAAAAAGGAAGAAGCAGAAAAATCTGAAAGAAAACCTCTTGTCTGAGACATTTAGAGCAAAAAGGACAAACATTTTCATTGGCTTTCTGACTGCAAGCTTCAAAGAATGCCTCGCCAACCAATATGCCATAATATTTTTACTCATCCAAATATGACTATATCACATCACTGTTCTTGCAAAAATCTTTCACTTATACAATCTTTTTATCAAGTTCAACCTTCAAAATCAAGTGCTTCGACTTCTACGAATCAAGAAACTGTGCCTAAAGAAATAAATTATACTCCCAATACTCATTCATACTGAATGATGCCAGCTTATAATCCACTGTTCTGTATCGCAGGTAAACTTTAATATTTTGTTAGACAGTGGATCACAGATTAATATTTTACCTGTAGTATTATATGCAAAACTTGATGATGATAATTATCCCATAAATTTGTCAGATAATATTAAGATTATGACTATATCGGGTCATATGTTTACTTTAGGATCAGTTATCCTACCACTTACTATAGACCATATAACCAATGATGTTAAATTTTATATTGTTGATGTATCATATAATTATTTTTTATTATCTCTTAAAGAATTTTCTAGATTTCATGTTGATATATCATATAATTATTTTTTATCATCTCTTAAAGAATTTTCTAGATTTAAGCTAAAAATTAATTTTGAAACATTTGAAGTTACTCAAAATAATAATGTGTTACCTGTAGTTAAGTATAAAAATGAAAACCAAAACTTTAATTAAGATTATTTTGAATGTAAAAGAAATCTAATTGCAAAAAATTTAAAATATTGTAAATTTCATAAAAAAAATGTCTAAAATTGTATAATAATCATTATAATATCAAAGAAAAATTTCATAATTTAGGGAAAGATTTTGTTAAACAAGTAAATTCTGTAATGTATTCCCAAAATGTTCCTATTTCTATTTTTAAAGCTTCAAATATTTACTAAAACTTTAAATATGAATTCCTTTTCAAAATTTAAGAATAGAACAAAACAAAAAGGGAGCTATAGGCATTTGTCAAATCCATCCAGAAATTTTTATGAGTCTGATATGAATGATCAAGACTCATTTTGTAAAAGCAAATTTATTAATTGTGGTGATTATTTCGAAAGTGAACTTTCTCAATCCAATTTTAGTAATTTGAATAGCTGTAAAAATTTACCTAATATTCTAGCAAATGATATTAGTCTAGGAGTTCTTTCTAGTAGTGAAAAGCACGACTCTTCTAGTTTTAAGATAGATCCTAGTATCCAACAATTACTTTCTAAATATTCTAAAATTTTTGCTCCTCTAAATTTGATATCACACCCCCTAAAACAGATCCTCCAAGAATCAAATTAAACAATAGAAATCCAATTCATTTGAGACCGTATCGAGCATCTTTTCATGACACTATTGAAACATGAATGGCAGAATTAATCAAAGTGGCAGAATTATTGCAACATGGACTTTTAGAACCTTCATCACCACCTTGAGCTTTTCCAGTGACTTTAGTGAAGAAAAAAGATGATGACAAATCATTAAAGACAAGATTGGTCTGTGATTTTCGTAAATTAAATGCCATTTTGAAACCTGATCATCACCCTATTCCTAGAATTGATCATCTTCTTGACAAACTTGTTTTTGCCAAAGTCCTTTTCAACTATCGATATTTCTAATGCATTCTGGCATATTCCAATTCATCCCAAAGATAGAGATATTCTTTCAATAGTTACTACGGAAGCACAATATCGTTGGACAGTACTTCCTTTTGGTTTATCTGTTAGTCCTAATATTTTTGAAAGAATTTTAAACACTATTTTGCAGAAATATAAACTTCCCTTTCTTGTTCATTATTTTGATGATATCGTCATTTTTCTGATAATGTTCAGGAACATATCGATCATATTGAGAAATTTTTTCAAATATGCCAACAAGAAGGTCTTAAATTGAAATTATCCAAATGTCAATTTTTAAGAGAAAAGTTAAATTATTTAGGATTTGAATTTCTACAGGCCATTATTCACCATCTATAGCTAACATAGAGGTAATTGAGACTCTACCCATTCCAAAAAATATTAAACAACTTCAGTCGTTTCTATGAAGTGTTACTATTTATCAAAGATTTGTGCCGAACTTTGCAGAAATTTGACATCCTTTAAATCAATTATTAAAGAAAAATATACCATTTGTTTGGACTGATGCATGTCAAGAATCCTATGAAAAATTAAAAAAGACATTAATATCAAAACCAATCTTAAGAATGTTTAACCCAGAGCTACCATGTCATCTTTTTTGTGATGCGAGTTCTATAGGGATAGGAGGAATTTTAAAACAACAATATCCAAACGAAGATTTACATCCAATAGGATTCTATAGTCGTACATTGAGGAAATATGAAATCAATTGGACTATTAGTGAAAAAGAATGTATTTCATTATTAGAGTCAATCCAAAAATTTCATGTTTATCTCCACCGTCGTCACTTCACAGTACATACTGCAGCACACCATAGCAAATCCTACAGGTCGATTGTTTCGATGGTCATTAAGACTCTCTCAATATTCATTTACCATTAAGCATATAAAGGGAAATGCTAACTGTGAAGCAGATCTCCTTTCAAGAAATCCAGTTAATGTGAACTTTTTAACAGCTCAAGAATTGATTAATGATCAGCACAATTCTCTTCTTGAAAATAAGAAATTTTTCAAATTCCGAGATAATTTGATTTATATGAAGCGTAAAGGAATTCGAAAAATAGTTGTTCCACAATCATTTAGAAGAATTAGTTCTTAGAGCTCATAGAAAGCATGGGCATACTGGAATAATACAGACTCATAATTTTTATGGAAACACAGCTTCCCTATCAGCAAATGTCACCGCACGCCACTGATATCGTCTATTATAAAATTGCCCTTTGAACTCAAAATAGGATTCATGGCATAAAAGATAGGCTAAGTCCCTAAGAACTTTAGGGTCATGTTCGTTTTTTGGCGTAAATCTTAGGAGGAACCTATAGAAAAAAAGGCAAGTAGCATTAAGGTTTAATGAGGGGTATATTGACTCGAAGTCAAGGACAGACATAACTTCAGCAAAGTTAGTGTTAACAGTGTTATAGTTAACAGTGGGCACTTAGATACCACAGTTTTTATTAAGCCTTCATGTACGACTGTCATGATACCTTACTGGTCTAACGACCTTTGGTCGTACAAGAAATCTGCGTTTAGATCGCACTTCCGTAGGGCCCTTACACACTGTAGCAATCCTGTGTTTCTAAACCAAGAATTTAAAAGGATTTACCAAGCAGGGACAAAACATGGTTACAGTTACGCATTTATGCGTAAAATTTTCTATGAACAAAAACGAAAATTTCAATACGGACAGAATACTTCTACCATTACCCCGCAACATTCATTGCTACGCGCCACATCCAATGAAGTTAATAGGATCTCCTTACCTTATAAGTTACACCATTTTAAAACAATTAACCAAGCCTTAATGAAAACTAACACTAAATGTTCCTACAAAAGGGCCCCTAC
>AYEL01065039.1:0-13198 GCA_000484575.1 Olivierus martensii | reverse complement strand
TTCCCCTATGTCCAGCTTCATCCTCATAATCCTGTCATTTCGGCGACTTACTTCTATGATGTTTTCCTTCATCTTTCGTGAGGTGATGATCCCTACTCCATTTCTGCCCTCTTTACTTGCACTGCTGTAGAAAATCTTGTAACCTTCTCCCAGTTCTCTTGCCTTGTCCCCCTTCCATCTTGTTTCTTGTACACACATGACATTGATCTTTCTTCTTTCCATCATGTCCACAATTTCCCTTCCTCTTCCTGTCATGGTGCCTACATTAATTGATGCAATCCTTAAAAGTAGAGGTCTTTGAGCTAGCTTCTTTAGTCGCACCCGCTCTTGATGCGATGACCCTAGCCTAATTCTCACAGCCCTCGGGCGCCTAAGGGACTGCGCATCGCCTGCAATGGGGGAATGCCCTAGCATTATCTGAATCATGGATACCACTCATCATAATAGACTTGGCAGGGTGTTTTATGGCCAGATGCCCTTCCTGATGCCAACCCTCCTCCTTTATCCAGGCTTGGGACTGGCCAGTCAGCCATATGGCATCTTGGGCGGTAATGAGTGTCATCAAAGCATGATGCTTTCGGCATTTGATTACTATAAGGTGGGATCGAAAGGGCACGGATTCAAGTCTAATCTTTTTTTTATATTTTTTTATCAAAACTGAAATGATTATTGCATAATGTATTTTTATTAATGAGAAATTACTATTTTGTAATCATTTAATTTTTTGCTACACTCTTTAAACATTTCTATCACAAATATTAAATATATATATAAAGGAATGTAATTAACAAATAAATATTTTTACACAAAATATATATTTTTAATAATATCAACAAATATAGATTATATTATTATTCATCATTGAGAACCTTTTCAATTTCTATGGCTGATGTGCATCTATTTGGGGATAATCTTTGTAAAAGTATCCAAAATAGAATATTGTTTTACAATATGCATATTCAGTAATGAACATTCGTTGTTGTTACACCAAATAAAGGCCCATGTATTTAAACTGATAATTCTATATCAGGGCTGTCCAAAAGGTGGCCCACCAAGCCACTTTGTACACTACGTATTTTATTATAATTTTTTCAGCCCTCCCACAAAAATCAACCACGAGCCGCCACTGCTCACCACGGATTGCTCACAACCTTCGTGGGATTAGGTAGAGAATGAGATTCAACGAGCCTGATCTCTCCTAAAAAGCCTGGAGGTGAGGCCCATGTATTTAAACTGATAATTCTATATCAGGGCTGTCCAAAAGGTGGCCCACCAAGCCACTTTGTACAGCCCACGAGGCTTTCACAATTTGTGATATAATATTACTTTTTAATGTTTTTCACTTTTATTTATTACTTAAGAGATTAATAAAGAGAATCCTAAAATTGAATTATATTAACTCAATTAATTAAATTTTTCTTAATTATTAGTAATTATTTAATGATCAAACAAACTATCAATGACATCACGTTTTTATAAGACTTTCAATCACGTCAATTTTAGTTTTAGCTATTTCAGTATAAAGTTTTGAATTATGATTGTATTTTAGTTATTTTTTGATTTCTAACAGACACTGTTTCAGGTGATTGTGTGACCGTTGTTGTGACATTCTGTTTTAATTTTATTTTACGATTTGATTTAATTTTTATTTTACCATCGAGTTCGTTGTATAAGACTTTCAATCACGTCAATTTTAGTTTTAGCTATTTCAGTTTAAAGTTTCGAATTGCGGCTGTATTTTAGTTATTTTTTTGGTTTCTAACACACACCATTTTAGTGATTGTGTGACCGTTGTGGTGAATTCTGTTTAATTTAATTTTATTTTACATTTTAATTTAATTTTATTTTACTTTTTAATTTAATTTAATTTTTATTTTACCATGAGTTCATTGCATTTTTGTAATGAGTGAGAAAAAACGTAAAATAGTAAACAAAAATCGAATATATCAGGAACGATGGGAAAATGACTTTTCCATAACAAATCACATTGGTAAACTGCTTTGTTTAACGAACATTTTCCTAACTTTTGTAATTTTGGTCGGAAAGTAATATCAATGTTTGGTAGTACTTATTTGTGTGAAAGTGCATTTTCTAACATGAAGATAGTTAAGAACCGATTTAGAAACTGCCTTCGAGATTCTTCTCTTTTACATATTCTACGGAATGAATGTAAATATCCAGCCCTCGTAAATGCTGCTGCCCGCCCTCGTTTATCACATTAAATAGGTACATACATACTTATTTTATATTTTTTAACTGTTTATATTTTATAACTTTTTGTTAACATGTTTTAATCTGGAAATAAAATGGTTTCCAAAAAGCGTTTTATTTATGCGTTCCGTTTGTTGAGACAATAGCGTATGGAGTACCAAAGTCCCTCCCCCTTTTTTGTAACTACAGCCCTCTATATCTCTAGTAAACACGGCTATGGCCCTCGGGTTCATCATAATTGGATAGCACTGGTGTAGAACAACGAAATTAAATGTAGATCCTCCAGCGTGGAGGTACAATACGCTTCAACCTAGGCGATCCAGCAGACGATATTTTTTACTAAAGTAGCTAAATGTAAAAAATAAACCAATTACATATAAAATAAAATTAAATTGACTATACAGTTGTTATTTATTTATTTTTTCGGATTAAATTGTCAAACAAGTATTATAGACTATTTTAATTTATAGCAATCATCGGAGTTTTTCAATATTTTATATTTTTTACATAATAGATATTTTAGTTGCGAATAAAATAATGAGTGATTTCGGTCTACATATTTTGTCAAGAGATGTCGCTATTTTCTATATAGATAGAGTACTAATTGGTAGAACATGCCCTTCCAGAAGCTGTTCATTTCTGTGGTATCTGTCAAATTGTGGAAGACGGGAATCAACTGTCTGGGATAGACTCCATGAATAAATTTTTCAAGGGGTAAGACCCGAGAATTAGAATAGAAAGCGGTTAATTTATTTCGGTTTATTTTGTTATACACATAAATAGAATTAACATACAGTAGGATAACATTTTTTCTGTGGTTTAACGCCGTTTTCCATCCGGTGGGTATTAAACGGAAGGACATTTCCATACTCACCATAGGTCGCCACATCCCTGTTGAAATTATTCGTCAGAGATGGAGAATGTAGTACATGACTGGAACGGACTTTCTTAGAAAAACTGGAGTTGTGGGACACTAGAAATAAACACGAATCGGCCGGGGTGAAAGCACAGCACAACTCTTTTAGTCACAGAATCGCATTTTGAAATAATTAAAATCAAAAAAATATTTAGATGATAAAATAGGAAGATAATGAAATGAATAAGGCAAACTGAATCAAATTCAAATTTTGAATTGTTATAAAGCTTCCTTTATAGATCACTCATAAATTTATTCGGATCTATGATGACGACCGAAATAGCTCATTATTTTTAAAAGATATGAAAAAGTTTGTAGATCACTCATAAATTTATTCGGATCTATGATGACGACCGAAATAGCTCATTATTTTTAAGATATAAAAAGTTTGAGGAAGTGTCAATGGCCTAATAGCTTTGATTATCTAATAATTTCACTGAATAATCTGAAAATATCCTAATAGTGTGTATATAATTATTGTATTGACAATATTTTCAATTTAATTAACCAATCTGCTATCTTGTACAAGTGTATACATGCCTGATAGCAAAAGTTCAGGAGTAATAGAATTCTCAGACTACCGACATGTTTTTAAATTTCACATTTAGCATGGAGATTTTTTTTTTTTAGATCATGTCCAAAACAGAAACTCCATAAACTCAAAAATTTTTAATTTTAACAGCCCTAAAAATTAAATAATGTATTAAAAAAAAAAAAAAAAACATTTTCTTTATTGACAAGTTGTGCTGCTATAGTTTTAAGTCTTACTGGCTTTTTAAAGTTATTTATTATTATTATTTTAATCTTAAAAATATATATATTTTTGCGATTAAACACACTTTAATTAGTTTATTTTGTATTTATTATAAAATTAAAAAAATATTTCGGATTAAGGATATTGTTCCGGGAATAACATGCATATTTTCTAATGGGATATTACCAAATCAAAAAATACAGTACTGTATTTAATTACAAAATTACGAAGTTTAAAAAATATTTTTTTTAATTTTTATTTATCAAAACTTCCGTCTTATTATGATAACAGGAAACAGCTTTTGAAACTAAAATTTAAAAACAATTATTGGAATAATGACAAACAGAAAACTGTGTCAATAATTCTTATCATCAGAAGTAATGTTATCTCTAAAATCGTGTTTGATCGCATAAATGATAATCAACAACTGAAAACAAATAGGTCCTCTAATGTGAGAGAATAAAATGGAATTCGCAAATAAAATCTATATACGTATATAAAAATCGTAAGCTTGGAAGAGTAACGCTATTCGAACGATCTCATTGGTTTATAATGACCATGTGACTACTTGACAGCTAGTCTATAGGAGAGCCGAAGTTCATTTATAACACTATGCCGATGATATAGTCCATTAAATAATTCGCGATGCTACAGTAAATTGCCATAAAATAATGACAATTTTAACAAATAAGCTACGATATTAACAGATTTAACGTGTAGTAAATTATCCACGTGTCTATAATATATATACGATGATCAGATGTGCAATGATGTTATGCACATTCTAATTGATTCTGCGTTCTAAATTGGCGGGAGAATTGCAATTTTAAATCGTTCTCGAAAAGCTGCATGATTAGCCGTCAAACGAAACAGATTGCATTGAATATTTATTCGAATTTGAAAACCTAGAAGCACGATTACACTGCCAATAAATACTGTTCTTACTGACGCTGTTACCTTTTATATCGAAATCGACTGTTCTGTGCGCATTAATACCGTCACAAAAGTTGGTAATACGCCGCTCCCATAGACTCAATACTGACTTCCGATGCTGTCGTCAAATTGTCGGCTTACAATAATTGCGTCTTTGGTAATTGAGATGTCTCATTGTATTATGTTACATTATTATTGCGTTTGAAATTAAGATGGATGTCGAGCACTGTGTCGGTTATTATTTTGTTAAACTACTGAAATTCAAATTTCGTAAAAATTTTAAAATATTGTTATAATTCTGTTAAGGTTGTTTGGATGCCGGGGCACAAAGGGATTTTGTTTAGTCAACAGATTACACCACACTCCATTCTGATAGAATACTATGTGGCGGGGCGAAACAAGCCCTTCCACAGGCTGCCATCCCTGCGGAGGGGTCAGCCGGATTGTGGAGAACGGGGATCAAAGGGCCAGGCCCGGACCCCATGATATTTTCAAGGGGTGGGACCCGAGACTCGAACCTGGGTCCTCCAGGTTGGAAAGCCGAAGCGTTTCCACGCGGCCCATCGGGCCGACGGCACAAAGGGATTAGGAGCAATGATGTTGCTGTGTTGCTGATAGGCTTGCCAAGGAAGGGGCTTCTCGCCCCTTTTTTGGATCTGAGCCTGCCCTGGGCATTGGATCTGATGCTTTTGGGCGGGTCGTCAAGGACTGGTTGGCGGCCAGCATCTCATTTCCTGGAGGTCTATCTCTGCACCGTTTGACCCCTCGGGACTAAACTTGTCCTGGAGACTTCCTTTGATACCACAGGAATGCAGACTCCCCTGGTTCGAAATTGCCCCAGATGGGGAATTTGGGATTGAAAACGAAACTATCTTCATTTAATTCCTTCAGCGTGACGTCCGAATTTGGATGTCACAATCGGTTCAATTGACGAATATCATTATTGATGTCATGGCGACCCAATAACGTCAAAATGCAACTTTTGTGTGACGCCACAATGGCGTAACAATATAAGTGAGGTCATTGCCGTGGCTACGTGACGTCATCACGATCGGCCAACTGATTTCAAATGCTATAAAAAATATACCAAAATGATTTGTTCGTATTCGGGATTTCGTCACAAGTTTCCATGACATTTCGTGACGTAACAAAAGATGTCGTCATATAAGCACTCCGATGATGTCATCATCACATAATATTGATAAATGATCTCGTGATTTTATACTTTCTGAATTTATTAAAGAACAAATAACTTCTGTCAGTTGCAATTCAATTAGGGCGAGTTCCAAATCTCAACAGACTAATCAGTAATGAGTGATCAGAACCAATCAGCAAGAAACTTGTCTGATTAACTCAACACTGATTGGCTTAATCACTCATCACTGATTAGTCTGTTGAGATTTGGAACTCGTCCTTAGTCTGATGATGATCAATAAACATGAGGTTGAAACAATTTAATTATTGTAAACGTCCAATCTGACATCCTCTTTGTTAAAGACAATTAAAAGGCTGGTAGATAATTTGTTAGGGATGAAGTTTCATTAAAGTTTCCGTTTCATCGCAGTCAATTTGCCTATCAAACCGAAAAATCGACTGAAAATGCTCTCCATGAGGTTGTGTCACTCATTGAGCGAAACCTAATGATACAAGGAGATTGCTTTATAGATATTCCTTCATATGCAACAAGGGTTTAGTGGCTATTAACCTATACCAGGGATGGCCAATCTTCATATTACTACGAGCCACATAGGAGAATCTCAAATACTGGAGAGCCACTTTTTCTTTCTGGATCAATGAGAACAGCATCAGTAATGATTTCAAAAATTGTTCATTTCGATCTGGATCAATGAGAACAGCATCAGTAATGATTTAAAAAATTGTTCATTTCAGATGCATTTATTTCGTATAGATGCATACTACTTTTTAAAATAGATAAAAAAATAATATATCTGTAATTTGTTTAAGTTAAATAAGTATTTGCTTCATATTTACTATTGACTTTCATGATATGAGGCCACATTGAAGGTACCAAAGAGCCGCAGTTTGGCTACCCGTCCTATATTATTTAAAAATAATCTTTGATAGCAAAATAATGCTTTAATGATTTTTGATGAACGTAGATTCTATTCCTAGAAATAAAATTAATTATTTTAAAAATCGCTTTTCCCATCTATTGACACACAAGATTCCTGATTTAAAGCATTTATTTTCTGCATTTTGACAATATTGTTTCGTTATCATGAGGCGATGTCATAAACACTAATCACGTGACAAATATGACGTTCACAAATAATAAATGAATTACTATTTATTACATAATTCGCTACTTAAACATACTATTGACACACACCGTATTTCGTAAGAGATGTTATAAATTTATTTCATATTATGGTTTAATGTCATATTCTTCACGTGTTTAGCGAATTACTGATGTATATAAAATTGTCATCCGCGATGATGATAATCATATCAAAATACTATAAATATATTATCTCAACCAGGGCTCTCGTTACCTCAATCGCTGGGAAAGTGATTATAAATACTGCATTTTGTAATCTATCTATAATTACAATTTCGCACGGCCGTGAAATATCGTGGACGTTACTAATCATATGTCACGTTTTATTTCCACACGTCACGATTGCAGATTATATACGTCGTTTGTACTTTGTAATTATTATCTATAAAAATATTCTTTGCAAACCAACCAAAAACTTTATTGAAATAATTATATTTGTGGAACTAATGAGATTTTTAATAAGATATACTGTACACTATTTCAAATTTTATTATTGTATACTACGTATATTGCCCATTGTTGTGTTAACAGTTATTTTGTCTGACAATCTAATGAGATTTTTAATAAGATATACTGTACACTATTTCAAATTTTATTATTGTATACTATATTGCCCATTGTTGTGTTAACAGTTATTTTGTCTGACAAACTGAATACAGTATTTTGTATTCAATTAATTATGGTATTCTTTTGTCTTATATTTTTGCAAAAACAATCAGTACACGCGAAATTTTCTCTGAAGATTATTTGCTATCGAAGAATTTCTTGGCATCTTTCCATGTGATTGTCAGTAGTAAGATGCCTTCTATTGGTCAAGAAAGAAAACATTTATTTAATGATGATGTTTATTTATGTACAATATTGTATATTTCTAGATGGAAAAAAAAAAACATTTAAGCCAGAAATTAACTTTGAATTATACGTATTTATTTTTTTCAGTTAGTAGTATCAAGACAGTTTTGGTTGAACATATACTGTACAATGAGAAAATTATGTAGATGATTTAGTTGAATTAACTTTTATTTGGCTATAAGTTTCCAGTTGTAGATAATCTTCATGAAAAAGAAAATTCTCATATTTTTGATTTATGAGGTTTTAAGTTTTTTGAAAAACTTCTTTAAAAGTATAAATATATTGCCAAATAAAATTATTTAAGTCAAACTAAATTATCTACATAAATTTACACCAAAAAATATCTTAATCCTAAGTAATTTATATGCATGATGTCCACTTACAACTACTACAGCATGCATAAAATTTCTTTATAGGATTTTAATATGTAAATATTAAATTTCAATTAATGCATGAAAACAGTAATTACAATTATAATACTGGTTAGTGGCCATAAAAAAATAATTATAAAGACATTTTATGTTATCTCAGCATTTATGCAGATTAAAATTTATTCAATAATTTATAAAAATATCAAATTACAATATAGTTTAAATGTAGTAAACTAAGGGGAAAGCCAACTATTAAAAATCTGTTTAGTTTAAGTATTCATAAATATAAAACTGTTTCCTATAATGATACTCAGGATATTATAATTATTTCATTGGTTATTATAAGGCCCATAACTTATAACCAATGCAATTTATTACACATAATGCTAAATGCATTTATTCAAACAAAAAACAGAATAAAGCATAGTAACAAATGCTTCTATTAACAATAAAACAAACAATGCTTTAAACAAACAATATAAATAAAATAAAAAATAGGCAACAAGTGGTTTTTTTTTAGAGGTTGGACATTTTGTTAAATTGAGATATTACTAAATTTAAGTTTCAAGTTTCTTCCTTTTTGATCTGATTTTTTCAGAAGATATTATACGTTTTAATTTGGCTGCACATAATTTGATTTCTGGCTTATCCTGAATACTTTGAGAAGGAAAATCAAATATTTGAATAGAAATTTTCTTTGGTAATTCGTAAACTGGAAAATCTAGTTTATTATTATTGGTTTCTAATGACAGGAAAGCAGGGCATTTTTCTTCATTTGTAAGTTTTATCTTCTGGATAGACTTACTAGAAAATTTTGGAGAATTTACATTGACTTTCTTTTCATCATCAATATAAACAACATTAGCAGTGGATTCTTCTACTGAATTTATTTGAAACAATTTTAGAGGATTTGGAATAGCAATTGCTTTCTCTTGAATGACATTCCATAAATCATAAAAAATAGATGTCTGCTGTTCTGCACCACACTGAAAATAAAATTATTATTATTATTATTATATTGAAATTTACATTTTAAAATTTAGAAAAAATTAGGAGAATTAATAAAATGTGTTTCTAAATATAAAATTTATATTTAACAGAATCCAATTTTAAGCCAAATTATTTCAGTCCAATAAAAATTATGTTATTTAAGCAATACCAGTTGTGTCTAGCAGGGTTGCGGAGTCAGATGACAAATGATCTGACTCTGACTCCACCTTTTAAAAAAATAAGAAAAATCAAAAATTTGTAAAAGGTCCAACTCCACCCAAAAACTTCCAACTCTGCAACCCAGGGTTGCAATACCAAATGGCAAATGATCCAACTCAGACTCCCTAAAATTTGTAAGGTCCAACACTGGGCAGTTTAAAATTCCAACTCCAATTCCATCCAAAAACCTCCGACTCCCGACTCTGCAACCCTGATGTCTAGTCAAAACTGATATTTCCTGAAAATGTTCAAGCAATACTAATTTAGATTAAGAATTATAATGAGAATTGAGAATTAATTTAAAATAAAAGGAATTTAATTATAAGCCAAAGTAGATTGTGTTGTTTTTAACTAACCACTAGAATAAATATATTTCATATAAAATTTTTTTTATTAATTATTTTTATAGCTTACACTAATTATTATAAAATTTTCAAAATTATCTAATAGTGTAAGCATATTCAGTATTGTTGTCGTCACTGTTCAAAACGACCATTTATACTAATAACAATTTGATTATGGAAGCAAAAATATTGAAAGATAATTAACAACTAAAATAAAATATAATGCATTTGTGAAATAGTCAAAAATTCCAGATTCTCATAATTTGATAATAGTTGTTTATAAGCCTACTTACAATGTACTAGGCTTATAAATTATTTTATTATATTAATTTTACAGAAAATCCATGTAGATTTTAATTCTGATATTTGATTAATTTAAATCAGATAAAATCTGATAATTAACCCATATAAATCCTGTTCGATCCATATGAAGAGGATTTTTTTGTGAATTCAAAAATTTTCTATGAAAAAACTGAAAAAATATTTTCTAATAATAAGCATAATACAGGTAATCCTCACCTTACTACTATTCATACTTATGATAGTGATGCAATCAATAAATTCTATGATTGGTCACTGCAATTCCATGGATTTGAATCCCTGATCCAATGGTTCAATATATGGAAAGCATTCTTTTTGTGACTGATTCTTGTAGTTTCATGTTCTTCATATACAGTGAAACCCCGATTTTGAAACTTTTCAGGGACCGGCCCGAAAAGTCGAACGAGCCGGGAAACGCACGAAACGGGAACTCTGATGACGTCATAATAAAAAAGTTATATAATTAAAACGTAGGAAGAGGGAAAGTTTTACATTGCATGTATAGGAAAATGCTCGGACTTCCGAAAATAGACGTTTAAAGCAGGAAAGTCGTACGATACGGGAACGCACGAGCGGGGTTTCACTGTATATACAGGAATACCTCGATTATCGCGGTTATTGTTGCCACGAAAAATACCACAATAATCGAATCCGCGATAATCAGGATAAATAATGCATGTAAAATGGGTGATCATTGCCAAGGATTTTTCAAATCTCTTGATTAAATTTTATATATGAGGTGAAAAAAGAAATGTGTTAAACATGCTAATCTTCAATAAAAGTAAACAATAAGCCAAATAAGTAAAATAAATCATTGAATCTAAAAAAATATAGTTGTGTATAATATTTCACTAGTGAATAAAGATATTTGTAATTTTTCACTAGTGAATAAAGATCTCAACAAAGAAGAAACTATATACACTATATATCCCATTCCTTAGGCAAACATTTAAAAGAGCACAAGAATGATGTTGAAATGAAAATTTATACAACAGTATTATCTGAGAGAACTTATTCATGTGATGTGGATGAACATTGCAAAGATATAAAAATTATTAAGAACAATGGAAGAGCCAAAAGAAAGAAGCCATTATTAACAAATTAGATTCCTGTACTGTCAATTCAGATGGAAATGGCATAGAAATTATAATTTAAAATAAAGAACAACCATGATAAGCTCTAACAAGTACTAGCCACTTATGATACATAAAAATTGTAGACTATGGATTTACACATTTAGATCTTTTTATTGTTTGCTTTTATTTAATATCTAAAATAAGAAGTTTTTCAATATGAATTGTGCTAATCTTCTAATCTCTACGTTTCTTCTTGATAGTTGTAGACTTGATATCAATCTTGTTACTTTTAGCATTCATTGTAGGAAAAAATAAGAAGAGAAATAAATATCCACATGCAGTACCAGCTCTAGAGGTTTCAGCGCCCTGATGCAGCTTCCTTGTAACATCTACTCAGCACCCTTACAATATTGAGAAAATAATAATTTTGATGCCCTCCTTCCTAAGGTGTCCCAATACAGTGCATCATCTACTTACTGAGTTAAGCTGGCCTTTTCCACATGTACTTCAGACAAAAGGTGGACAGTTTCTGGTGAGTATTGAGCAAGTGCTGTCGGATAAAAGCGAAGTACTAAAGAGAGTTATTTGGAGAGTAAATATAATTCTGGTTGCATATGTAGTGGGCTATATCTCGAAGCCGCGAAAATTCAAATTTGGAGTGCAATAATTGGAATTTTGTTATCAAATTATAAACTGAGATATTCCTGTATATTAAGAAAATTTATTTCAAATTATTAAAATTCTATTACAGTACAGGCAGACCACATTATTGTGGTAATTATGTTCCAGATCACTGCTGTAAAGCAGCACAGCCTTTTTTTTTCTATTAATGCATAGAAAAGACTAAAAACATATTGTACATTAGTCATTAAATGCACAAAAATGCTAAACCTAAAAAAACTGTCAAATGGCAGCATTTTAAAGTTTTCACATATAAATAGCTACTATGAAGATATTTTTTAAAAGATAATAAATCAAATCAAATAATTATATTCTTAATGCTAAATTTTATTTCCAAAACAGTCAAATAATAAATTTTTCTAATAATTGATAATAGTTTTTAATTCATAATTCCAGTACTCAGGATAAATATAGTAATATAATATATCTGTATTAAAATATTATAAAAGGTTTGATAATAATTGATTAAATTATTTAACTTACTTTGAGTCCAAATGCCATTAAAGAAGAAAAATTTAATAATTTAGCCACTTTATTATTTAGTTCTTTCAAACTAACTACGGGTACATTTCTTGTAGCACATAAAGGTAAAATGTGTTTTGTAAGATGAGGAGGATTGGCACCACGAGATATCATAACTGCAACCAGCAAATTTTTTTCTAAAGTACGCGTTACTTCATTAATGCCAAATGCTAGTTCTTTTCTAGAATAATTAAACAAAAATTTATTATATATAATCTAATTGTATAAATAGTTTTTCAATATTAAATGCGAAATAATCATCATAAATAATAAAAAAATATGCAATATATATTAAATTTTTTTTGTAGTTTTCATAGTTTGTTGCCATATACATATTTCAAACCTCTTAATATCATTAAATCATATTCAATACAATAAAGTATTTTTTATTTTAGTCTTTGTTTTTTGATTTAAAATATTTAACAGAAACATTTAAAGAATATGCATATATACAGTGATTATTCATTTTATACTATTTCAATTAACATTATTTCAGATTTACATTATTAATATTTTTCCAAAAAATTTTAAAGTATTTTAATATATTTAAAATTAAAATCACCCATTATAATGCCATCACTGTTCTACAAAAGTCCGTATTGAATTTAAGAATCGTTGCAACCAGGGCTAGGGTGTCGGCAGGAAACTGTGCCGACACCAACACCTACATTTTTTTTTTTGCCGACACCGACTCCTCTGATAGTAAACA
>AYEL01065038.1:0-51821 GCA_000484575.1 Olivierus martensii | reverse complement strand
AAATTATTTATTCACCAATAATAATAATTATTTAATACATTTTTTAAATTTAAAACTAATAAATTATGAGCAATGGGGAAGTTACTGCTGACACCGACACCCCAGCCCTGGTTACAACTTTTATTATTATTTTTAATAATTTAAAACTGCAAGATATTACACTGCCTAATCAAACCACACGAAAATAATAACAGCACTAAGGCAGGAGATAATTTCATAACTCAAAAATCAAAAAAGACAATTATAAGTAGTAGTGCTTTTGATTTATTTGAATCCTCATCAGCTACAAAACAAACTATATTCTCGGAACTTGTTCTATGGAACGCACAAACATTCTTAACGTTACAAAAACGGTTACCATAGCAACTTATCATAAAATAAGTTTCATATTACAAAATTAAAATTAATTATAAGATATAGATTAATAAATTATACATAATATACAAAAAAGAAAAATAATGCACAAAAGATGAAATTATAATTAAATAAAGTTCTTTTTGAAGACACTTATACGGCGGTGTATTAACTCTTATTCGTACATCATTTCCATGCATTGTTAATGGTTGTGGGGTCCAACTTATTAATCGATTTAATGATTTCGTTTCTCTTATTATAAATGGTTAATGTTTCTGCTATCTTGCCTCTTCTAGGATCCTGCTCCTTTAAAATTAATTTAGCATTGTTCCATTCCACCTGTAGGTCATTTACTAGGGCCATTTGAGCTAAGGATGTTGTAGAGGTGTTATTTTGGATGTCTCTTCTATGTTCTGGTAATCTTTTGTTCAGAGACGTATAACCTATGTAGTTAAGGTTTTGGTTATTGTCTTTATCAAATGCTGGAATTTCGTACACACCTGGAAGATTGGGATTGATTTTATCCTGGTCATTCCTTAATAAATTAAACATGTTTC
Source organism: Olivierus martensii (assembly GCA_000484575.1). Lineage (NCBI taxonomy): Eukaryota > Metazoa > Arthropoda > Arachnida > Scorpiones > Buthidae > Olivierus > Olivierus martensii. The sequence goes on along the minus strand of AYEL01065038.1, from coordinate 50,910 downwards.
TTATATTAAATGTTAATCTATGGCCTGTAATTTTTTCCAACTTTCTCTTAAATCTTAATGTCATTTATGTCCACAGAATACATTAGTCTATTGTCTAATTCATCCATATTAACAGTTCTCTTATGTTTGCATTTGTTTATTTTTTGCCATAAACATGAGATGGTATTTTCCGAATATCCGTGTTGTATTGCCTGCTTTTTAATCCATCTAATCTCTTCATCTATACTTTTTCTTTTCAAGCAATGCATTAGGGTTCTCTGCAGCAGTGCCCTAAACATTGCCATTTTAAAAGACCACAGTTCGTTTGCTTCTGCTCTTATGAATAGTGGGACATAGGTGTCTTTTCTAAAAACACTCAAATCATATTCTCCTGCGATTATTTCAATTTTAATATCGAGATATTATATTTGTGTTTCACTTTCTCTTTCTTTGACAAGTTGTAAGCCCAAGGATGGGTCAGACAATCTGCTGCTAATGTCTGCTATGTAGTTGCCTTTTTCTTAATAATAAGTATGTCATCAATGTATCTCCTGTATAATTTAATACGACTTATCAGGGGTGGCAAAACAAGTTCTTCTTTATGTCTTACTATCAATTCTGCTATGACCCCTGCCAATAACTGTCTTCAAAAAGAACTTTATTTAATTATAATTTCATCTTTTGTGCATTATTTTTCTTTTTTGTATATTGTGTATAATTTATTAATCTATATCTTATAATTAATTTTAATTTTGTAATATGAAACTTATCTTATGATAAGTTGCTATGGTAACCGTTTTTGTAATGTTAAGAATGTTTGCGCGTTCCATAGAACAAGTTCCGAGAATATAGTTTGTTTTGTACTGATGAGGATTCAAATAAATCGAAAGTGCTACTACTTATAATTGTCTTTTTTGATTTTTGAGTTATGAAATTATCTCCTGCCTTAATGCTGTTATTATTTTCGTGAGATATAATTTATTAATATTGATTAAAATTATTAATCAATTTAAACAAAATTTATATAATCAGTCATGATATATAGTACTAATAACAATTCTAGCATCAATATTTAGTTGTAATATCATTTTGTTCAACTTGAAGTTTGCTCCAAATAATTTTAAAAATTTATCCATATTTTGTAGTGTTCATTCAAAAAATATATTTTGGGGGAAGTACTAAAAATAGAAAAAATTTTTTGTTTATATAATATAGATTAATTTTTTATTAACTTATGCCAACAACAGAAAGACAGAAATAGTGACAGCCTCTGGTGGAGAATGTTTTTAAACTGATGTGGTCTAATAAAAAAAACAAAAAATGAAATAACTCAGTAATATACCACAAAGATATTTTTTTTATTATATTTATCCATCAGAAGTCTCAATCTTTTACATACTAACCAAACCTCAAGGGAACTTTAAGTTTAAGCTTTAAGACTGAGCCGGTCTATGTATTGCCTGGCTAGCGCCATTTGGAGGGCCCGTGGCTAGATTTAGCCTGGTCAGGAGTAGATCTATCGGTAAGGTCCAATATCACTAATCAAAAATTACATCTAAATTAATATAACTATCTGGAGAATTAATCCACTCGTTGGCCTCGGTGGTCTAGCAGTTATGACATTGGGACATTAGCCCAAAGGTTCCCAGTTCGATCCCGGGCCGAGGCAGATTTTTTCTTCAAATAATTTAGTTAAAAAATTCTAGTTTAATTATTAATTAATAGATGGCGCCACTCATTGATTTAAATAAATTAATTATTATTCTAATTACGAGATGGCGCTAAAATTAGTTCAAATTAATTCGAATCATTAAAAATCCGTTAAAAATCAAGGGATTAAAATATGGCTGATTAGTATAGAATTAGAAGTCTCAATGTTCTTCAACAACATATACCAAACACTTTTTCTTTTAACATATAATTTAAATTATATTAAATCAGAAATGATTTCTTATAAGATAATATACTTTTACATAGTAAAATATAAATTATTTGGTTAATATTGAAAAGAGAGCTTGTATTTATAGATATTTGTTTATGTGATGAGTCTGAATAAATATATTCAGTGGACTAAGTAAACTGTCATCAGAAAGAAAAAAAAAGAAATGAATACACTGTGAATGAATTCAAATAGAAAGAAATGAACACACTTGTTTTTTTTTATTAATCTCTATATTTTTATTGCAGATTCTGGTACAGATTTTTCCAAATATTTTGCAGAAAAATGCAGTTTGGTTTTCATTATAAACCTTCATTAGTTTTCTGCAAATTTGATGGTTTGGAATTCTAGTGAGTAATGTTTATTTTATACAAATAAATATTCATATTTAAACTTAAACATTGTATCCTATGAGATTTCTAAGATAGACATTTGGTGGATGTTAACACAAGCACTCGTCATAAGAGAGGATGGTTTTGGTAATTTGTAATTTCGGTATCATTTATAGAGATGATGCTGTGTTTAAAAATGATGACTACAATAAACACAGCATCATCTTTATAAACAAGCATAATTCAAATTAGAAATCATCAAAATATCATCTGTTATGACATTTGCTTGTGTTAACATCCACCAAATATCTATCTAAGAAATCTCATGTGAAAAATAATGTCTAAATTTAAATATGAATATTTATTTATATAAAAATAAAGACCACTATACATATCACAATCCTGGATTATAAAATTATATAAAATCAAACCTATTACCAGGAAATAATTCTATTTATTATTAAAAGCATTTTCAATCGTATTTGTTGGTCAGCATTATTTCCAGAACAGAATATTGTGTATATGCTCTAATACATCAAACTTGAATTTTTCTTAATAATAAACATGATTAGAATAAAGAGAATTATTTCCTGATAGTACTTTGATTTTATAAAAACACTATTCACTAGAATTTCAAACTACCATGGTCACAGAAAACTGCTAGCATGTTGGTTTGGAACTGACAAGGGTATATAACAAAAAACCAAAACTTTGTGCATTTTTTCACAAGATGTTTAAAAAAATCTATATTAGAATCTGTAATAAAGATATTTCTTCATTAATCTCTATGAATGTATTCATCTCTTCTCATTAATTAATAGAAAGTTGCTAAGTTCACTAGATGATATTTATTCAGACTGTTTACAAACAAATATATATCTGATCAAGAACTGAAATTTTTATATTCAATGGGCTAGAACTAGAACAAATTAAACCAAAAATTACAACCTTTTAGACAGGAATAAATGAAAAACACTTTCGGTATACACCGTCATCAGTTCCAATTCTATAATTCAAAAATTGTTTTAAATATATATAAAAATGCATATATTAATAGTTTAATTACAATTTTAACTATAATTGTTTTGAAAACTTTTAATTAGCATATCAGCATTAATAATAAATATAAATTTCATTTAAAGAAATTATGATTTTAAGTTAATAAAGTCCTTTATGTAAGTACTATCTCCATGCTTTGTTGATGTTTTTAGGGTTTATACAAAAACCGACTTTTGAAAAAACAGGTTTTTGAATTCCAGATTTTCGAAAAAATCGGTTAAATCAGTTTTCAAATTTTTGCAAAGAAAATAATATACCGGTGTATATATATATAAATTAAAACAATAAAAAAATATTTATACTTATTTTAAAATTTTTCAGTTTGTTTATATATTTATGGAACTACAAAAAAATATAAAAAAATAAAATATATACCCCAAATAATAAAAAAAACTAAAATCTGTACAAAATATAAATTATAATTTATTAATACAGTCTTCAATCCATACAGCTAAACGCTCCATTTCTATCATTATAAAACTTCTATCTCTTGTAGTTGTTTGCAAACCACAATAAGTCGATGCAATTTTACTTTTCTTCTGTACAGTGGGTGATCGGTTAATGAACAGTTTGGATAACGAACCACTTTTTTGAAAGATTTTTATGTTTGGTTAATGAACACATGTTCGAATAACGAACACTTCACAGAACAACACAGACTGACTGAATGACAGATCAGCCAGATGGCTGCATGGTAAAGTTGATTGGATAACGAACACTTTTTTGAAAGATTTTTATGTTTGGTTAAAGAACACATGTTCGAATAACAAACACTTCACAGAACAACACAGACTGACTGAATGACAGGATCAGCCAGATGGCTGCATGGTAAAGTTGTGGTTTACCATTTTGGAGGATCTGGGGGTCCAACTCCTCCAATTTTAAGAGTGATCTGGGTCCGGACCATTGAAACCCATCCTTCAATCTTCCAATTGATCCTATCATGGGTGTTGGTAAGCCTGTGATGATGGCGGCTTTATAAGTTATCATGGGTGTTGGTCAGCCTGTGATGATGGTGGCTCTATAAGTAGCCCGCCAGATAAAAATATTCCACGAGGATATTTCGGCTTAACTAACCTAATGACAGGCTTAGGGCTTGCACGCTCATGGACTTATGGGTAAGGATTGGAAGAAAAGTAGTTTTCCCGATTAAAATGAACTCAGAGACAACTTAAAACAAATCAAAGACTTCTTAAAGAAAGTAAGAGAGAGAACCATTTTGGTCTTAGAATACACCCATATCAGGATGAGGTCAATAGGCTTGGGATCTCTACAATGAAAATGTTATTAATCATTTCCAAAAAATCCTGAAGAGAGAAAAGCAATCGACATTGGACAGATTCCTAAATGGAAAATAAACATAATAGATGAAAATGCAAGACTATATATGTATATATTATGGTTATTATATATAAATAAATGTAATAAGAAATTATTAATTTTTTTTTGGTCTCCAGAATGAATTAATCAAATTCCCATAAAAATTTATGGTAAATCAAATTGATTAACAAATAATTCAGATAACAAACATTGTCTTTGAATGGATTATGTTCATTAACTGATCACCCACTGTATAGAATATAATTGAATTTAAGCATTCTTTATTCTAATATTGTAAAATTGAAGATGGCTATTGCCAAATGCAAATACAGACTGTAATGAATTGGATTCTTTACAATCAGAACTACACAATAAAGAAAAGTACTAGTTCATCCAAGCAAAATGAAGTCACACAACTATTTGAACATGGCAATGCTGATGCTCCCTAGAGATCATAATCTGCAATGATGAAAATGAATGCAAATTTCACATGGATCAATCAGGAATGAATGTAATAAGAGCAAATAGCATATAAATGAGCCATATCTACACTGATCATCATTCAATAATATTAATATTATCAATCATTATCATCGCTACCACCATTGTATCTATTAGTTGACTCTATCCTTTGTTGTCCCTTTGAGTCCATCAAATTGCTTGTATTAAGTTTTAAGATTATTATTATTTTTCAATGTTTGTTATTTACAATTTCAAGAATAACTCAACTTTATTTACTAATAGAATGTACATTAGTTGAATCTTTCAAATTTAAATAGAAATGTTCATTTTCCTTTATCTTCTATTATGTTTTTGGAGTTGCTTGTTGTCATCTATATCAGGGCTGTCCAAAAGGTGGCCTGCCAAGCCATTTTGTGCGACCCATGAAGCTTTCACGATTTGTGATATAATATTACTTTTTAATGTTTTTTTGCACTTTTATTTATAATTATAAATAAATAGATTTATCTACTTATAAAGTGAAAATTTTATTTTGACGTATGATAAAATTTTCCGAAATATAATAAAATGAGATGAAAGAAGACGAAAATATGAAAATTTTCAAAGATTTGTTTCAGATAATATCATGGATCGCATTACAGTATTTCCGTTTTATTATTTATTATTGCTGTATAGTAAAATATTAAAATGAATGATAGGAAATGATATTTCTATTAAAATTGTATAATAAGTCCATATTAACACTGCATTATTATTTTTCATTAAGACGACAATATGTAAAATAAAATATGTGATTCTTTACATTATTGCAATTTTAATGACTTTGAAAGTCGGAAATGATTTCTTAATAGACCTTAATAACATATAATTTTCATTCAAATCGGATAACATTCGATATCTTGCTGACAGACATTATACAGGATTAATTCATATACCTATTCATTCCGTTTATTGTGCTAGCGTTAATAACACGAAAATTCGTTAAACAATCAGCAAATAATTTTAACAAAGTTAATGTATTTATGCATTTTATTAAATTTTACATCTTAACTTTGAACTTTTCTTCAGTTATTAGCCTGCCGAACTTAATATCAATTACCAAATTTGGAATATTGACTGAGCACAATAGTTGAGCATTTTAGCTCAATTGGTCTACTCCAGGGATGCACAAACCGTTGATTTGTTGACGGCTGGCTTCACCATGTGTTATTTTAACAAGTCACACAATTGACGAAATATTATTTGTAGTTTTGAACAATGCATTTTCAAATAATATTTTTCTGATGTGAAATTATTTTTACAGTGGTTCGATAATAATGTTTCTAAACAATAACAAAAAATAATGATCATATTTGTAATAATAAACATTTTTTTATTTATTGTATTTATGTGTATGAAATAGGTAATTAAAAAAATTATACATGCACACAGGGTAGCAATGCCACTTAACTAGTGAAAATTTAGAATCAATCTTGCTTTTGGCTATTACAAATATCGAACCTAATATAAAAAAAATTGTTAAATTAATGGTAATACTACGCATCCAATTAAAAATTCTTTGTTTACTTTTGATTATGTTGCTTTGCAACATGTAATTAATAAATAAGATATGATATATAACTTTTGTAGTTTTTTTGGCGGCCCTCCTATAAGTCACAGTGAATCTATGCGGCCCTTGCTCTTAAGCATTCCTAGTCTACTCAATCAATATTCCAAATATTTTTATTTGAAAGAAAAACAAATTTAGAACAACTTTGACTAAATTTTGCATTAGATATATTTGCTTAAATTTTTTCTTAGTGTGTGATTGAGATGGTTTTAAAATTTCAAACATTCGATAAAATTTCAACGTTAGTTTTAAAATGGAATAACAATTTCGACATTTATATGGATTGTTATCGAGATTTAAAAATAAAAACTAAATTTTGGTCATGAAACGTTTTCAGTGCCATTAGATTAAATAGCCATAATGACGAATTTCAAAAATTTGACAAGCTATAAATCCATATTTAAATAAATTCGATTATTTTTTTTTTTATCATATTTAACTATAAATATCTTATTATGCATACATGAAAGCACGCATTTGCTACTTGACATTCGTAACCAAAACGTTTTTCCTCAATGTTTAAAGTGCAGATTTAAAAATATTTTATGTCCATTAAATTCATTATATTCATTACTATAGTAAAAATAGGAATCAGAAGAAAAGGATAAAGTACCAAAGTTCAAATTGAGCCTTGAATGTTCTATTTTTCGATTGGAATTTAACAAAATTCAGAAGAGCCATGTGGCATGAACAGTTACGTCTCAGCAACAAAAAAAAAAGATTATCTTATATTTTTATAATTTATATAAGCAATCATAACATTTGTTCAAAAATAAAATATTTATTTACAGATTTTTAGAAAACTACAGCGAAGATGTTTATGGATTTAAAATTCCCATAAGAGTAGAATAAATTACTTATGCATTGAATATATATTTCGAATTAATGAATGAAGTATGACGAAAAACATAAAATAATAAATATGCAAAAATATCTTCGTGTTCGATTTAAAATGCAAGCAGTTGAATATGCAAAACAAAATTAAATAATTCATTTAAACTTTAAATATTTTTATAAATTTATTATTTATCTCTTAGACAAGAGAGAAATTATAAATTTAATTTTTTATTTTATTATAAAAATATAATTTGTTTGATAAAATATTAAAATAATAACTAACTTGTTTGATTTTTTATCAAACAAACTGGTTATTATTTAATTTTGCAGAATAGACTGTACTAATAAAATGATATTTTAGAGGGATAATAATAATTTTTTCATTTATTTTCAGTACAATTTTCATACATTTTATCTTAAAAATTAAGCTTCGTAGTAGAGTTAAAATATGTTCTAAAGACCTGCATAAGTTTTTCTAATCTTTATTTAAAGATAAAATAGTGAATTCTTAATAACTCGTGGGATAATTTGGAGAAAATATACCTTTAGAAAAGAAAAGTCTATTTTTCAATTAATTTATAGGTTAATAGTTTCAATTAAAAAATATTAATAAAACTTTAGCGTATTCGTATTTTTGAATATTTTTACATTTCAATAAGTCTCATTTTAAAAATTTTAACCTAGAAATATAATCGATACTATTTCAGGTACAAAAAACTGGAATCTTTTTCAAAACTGATAGAAGTTTTATGATTTTCATCTTAAAACTCGTGATCGGTCCAATCTTTTGAATAAATAAATAATTTTATTTTTATAAAAAGTTCTTTTGGAAGTTTTCCATAAAAAAAGTTTGGCTTAAAGATTCAAACAAGATCCACCCTAACTTTTTACAGTATGATTCTGAACCGTTAAAAAAAATTAAATTTCTAAAATTAAATTAACGACAAGATCCACCCTAACTTTTTACAGTATGATTCTGAACCGTTAAAAAAAATTAAATTTCTTCCCTTATCATTAAAAATTAAAAGATTTAATGTTTATTACATAAAACTGTAGAAAAAGTCAATTATAATTGAATTCCGAGTATTTTTTCGTAAATTTGTTGCACTGTTTATTATAGAGCAGGGGTCGGCAAACTGCGGCTCGTAAGCCACATGCGGCTATTTGGGTTCGTACATGTGGTTCTGAAGTAAAATTGAAAATAAAAATAAAACTATCATAGTTTCATTCATAAAATTTTTAAAGAATTTTATTCACATAATAGTGATTTCACTTGTTTATAGGTCTCGCAAAACTTCGTGACACTAAGATGCGCGAAGCGTGATATCAGGGAGGGAAAACGAGAAGTATTAAAAGATTTAATGTTTATTACATAAAACTGTAGAAAAAGTCAATTATAATTGAATTCCGAGTATTTTTTCGTAAATTTGTTGCACTGTTTATTATAGAGCAGGGGTTACAAAGGGAGTGGAGAGGGTGATTGAGCACATGTTAGCCAGAAGCAGCCAAGCAAAGTGGTTAATAAGTGAGCGCATGGTCGCTCTCTACTAGGCAAGGCAATGTTGGCAATGGCAGACTCAATGGTTTTCAATACTTGGAATAGTGTTCCTGACTAGTATCATGAGTTGAAAAAAATTTGATTTGGTGTTCAGTATCTTTGAGTTTACATATTTATGTGAGCAATCGTTTTCTAACATAAATTTCATTAATTCTAAATTGAAGAGCCAAATTACTGATGCCAACTTAGAATCGTGCCTTAAATTGAAGCAACTAGCTACAAACCGCACATACAGAAACTTTCTAAGGAAATCCTTAGAATGTGCGGTTTGTAGCTTGTTGTTTTCAATTGAGTAATGCAAGCTCATTGCTCACACTGATTAAAACCAATGACAGCAATTTTTGTGTGTTTTTTCTTCAATTAATATTATAATTTGTTATAATATTACTTTAAATTTTCCTTATTTATAAATATATATTTATGGCTCTCAAATAATTTCTAAATTGCCGTGAGAGATATATTTGACTCTTTCGTCTCAAAAGTTTGCCGACCCCTGTTATAGAGCATTATTCATCACATTTTTTTTATTCCTTAACTTACACTTTATCGCTCTTTAAATAATGCAGAATTAATAATAATAATAAATAACTTTAAAATCTTCAATAAACATAAGTCGTTTATTGATTTTTATAATAATTTTGTGCGCTGTTTATTCAAGGCCGCTGTTTAATTTCAATCAAACAATAAAGAAAAACAGAAACATAATTTTCGAATTATTCATGTTTGTATTTCTGATCTTATTTAATAGTTTAACACTGTGACTTGTTATAATGATGCAAACACTTTCGTTAAGGAAATTATGTGTTTTATAATAGAATTTTCCGGATGAACGAAACATTTAATCTCTTTATCAACGTTTCTCTATCGTTCCCAATGATATCAGTTATTTTAAAATACCTATTAATTAAATCATACGTCAGAGACTTTCGTACGAGTTCATTCATATATTCGAGATGATTACCGACGACTTGGAAAAGTAGAAACGAATTTATTTTGAAAATTTTTGAAAATTTCGTTAAATCGTTATGAATTATTCTAGTACATATATTCGAGATGATTACCGACGACTTGGAAAAGTAGAAACGAATTTATTTTGAAAATTATTGAATTTCGTTAAATCGTTATGAATTATTCTAGTAGGTTCCACTTATAATTTGTTTTCGTGGCGTATACGTCAAAATTATTAAATTTTAAACACAATATGTAGCATCTAAAGCAGATGCTTGCTGGACAATAAACGGTAATTAATCACTCATTAACTCTCTAGTGTTTTAGCAATCACTTACCAGCATCTCATAAATGGCATCCACGATGCTGTACATTTCTTCCCTAGTGATGTATCCATCGTTGTCGACGTCATACAACTTGAAAGCCCCTGAAATATACGTTTGCACAATTATTCAGGCATAAATCATTTTATATACAATTTTTGTAAAAATTTTTGTAAAAAAATATTGAGCTTAATAAGCAACACGATTTCTTGCTTGCGTTATAATGAAAAAGAAAATCAAGTAAGAATAGATTTATTAAAGGAAACTTTATTAGAAATTCAACTAGATCTTTATTATTTTTATTAGAATATAAAAAAATAAGACAACTTCTTGAAAAAAAATTTCAAATTGTTAAGTAAGAATAGATTTATTAAAGGAAACTTTATTAGAAATTCAACTAGATCTTTATTATTTTATTAGAATATAAAAAAATAAGACAACTTCTTGAAAAAAATTTCAAATTGATAAAAATTTTGAGAATTATTCCTTGCAACATAGTAATAGTCTTGTTTGAAAGATAACGGAGAAATTTTTCTATGCGTTCTAGTGAAGAGATTCTCCATTTTACTAGAATTTATTTTAGAATATTCAAATTCAGGGAAATAAATATTTCTTTTTATCTCGCAAAAATTTGTTTTGATATCTTAGATGTGTCCAAATGCAAACAAACAAACTATCAAGCAATAAATACAGGTAGGCAAACAAACTATCAAGAGGAAAAAAATCCTTGAAGTTTTTATTAAAGCGTAGATACTGTATTTATAAATTCTTAGATATATATTTTTTTTATGAAAATAGCTTATTAAATTAACAACTTCTACACAATTACTTAAAAATTTAATTAGTTCACCGTATTTATGATTCCAACATTACTTATTTTTTTTTAAATTATCAGTCTTACCAGAATTATGTGCTAAACATACTTTATATTTTTCATATTAATATAAATTTCGTCATTTTGACTAAATAATCTTTATGAATATCATTAATTTGAGATAACAATAACCATAAAAAAACATTGTTTGAATAAATCCTTTCTTGCAAGAAATTATGGATGACTGGAATTCCCTTTATCGGATATGTTTATTTTATATACGACGAAATATAAATGAAATTTTCACATTTTTCAACAATCAAAATATAAATATAGGGCTCCTATTTCCTGCATTCCGTAAGTATTCTCTTTAATTATAATTAAAACCTAAAGTTGTCTCAAAAATATATTAATGTTAGCAACCGCAATATCCAGCTCCAAGAGTTTGCGAATCTTTGTTGAAATTCGCAAGTTCTGATCTTCATCCTCAAATTATTAGCTATTTCTTCAGACGTGGAATTAAGTTGGTTTCTTTGGAATATTATCAACACGATCTCATTATACAAGAAATAGCAGATGTTTACGAGGTAAGATGATCCGCTAAATTACATTCTATTACTATGAAACTAATTTAAAATTTGCATGTTGTTTGTACTTCAAGGGAATTACTCATTTTAATCTGGAAGGAACTGCATTATCGGAAGAAAATTTGAAACAATTGGTTCGTCATCTTCCTAACGTCAAAATTTTGAACTTAGTTAATACCAGGACTACTGATTTGGTGCTCGAATCGATAGGAATGACATGCCGCTTATTAGAACATTTAAATTTATCTCATTGTTCGATCACTAATTTGGGACTTTATCACCTCTGTGGAGGATCGGACGAAATTAAAAAGGGTTGCTGGTATTTAAAAACCATAAATGTAAATTATACCCAAGTTACCATCATAGGTTTGGTTTTCTTATTGGAAAATATTGATTTGTGGGATTTAAAAGCTGATATTCCCGTAAACATCCACGAATCTGTGGTGTATCAATATTTAAAACGCAATTTTGGCGCTCAGTTGAATCTAAGAAGACTGAATCTGTTTCCTACCGGAGAAGAATATGACGTTATAGAAATTTTGTCATCGTCGCCATTTCTCCAAACTTTGAGTCTTTATAAAATTTCCATAACAAGTTCGGATCTGATTAGTCTGTCACGATTTAGACATTTACAACGTCTATCCGTGACAATAGATAAGAATAATAATAAGTTAACATTCGAAGAAGGAATAGTTGGATTTCTGATGTTATCGGGAAGGCAGTTGAAAGAACTGAGAATTAACAATTTCGAATACGTTAACGTTTACCTTATCGGAATTTACTGCGAAAATCTTCGAATTCTCGAATTATTTTCCATCCGCCATCTGTTCTTCAGAAATAAAAACATTAAAGCGTGTCCGAAAATCTTTAAATTTCTAGAATTATTAAAGATAAAAAATATGAGAAGCGATCCCTGGGATAACTGTCTACAAAATATTATTTCGAGTTGTTATAAATTGTCTCAATTGGAGATCATTTCCATGTCATGTCTGAGCGATAATATTATATTTGACATAATTCCATTTTTAAATACTTTAAAGACCTTGAATATATCATACTGCGAAACTGTCACGAGAACTTGTATACTGCAGATGATTGATAGTCTGCCTGTATTAAGCACTTTCTTGCTACAAAGTAGAAGAGATATTTTCCAAGAAAACCAACAATATGATATCAAAGTGTTTCCAAAACCTAATGGATCAACAGTAGAGTTGCATTTTGTATACGATCAAGAGATAAGAGAAGTTCCTGCCGAGGAAGATAGTGCGGATATGAGACTCTTACGCTTTTACTGAAACTGTAACCTATTTATTCGAGAAAAATAAAAAAACGTTTAAAAAATAAAAAGTATATTTTTAGAGGTGTTTAGTAAACGTGTCGAAATTTATAAAAGTTTTGAATTTATACAAGCTTAACTGAATTTTTTATCTCAAAAACACTCTTATTATGATTGAGTAATTTTAAAAATATAAAGTTAGACCGATTAAAGACTATTATTATCTATGGAACTGTAAGAATTGCAAATTAAATAAATATTATATCCATTTTTCAGGCGGTTCTGGGTTAATTTTTTTGGTTTCATCTTTGTAGTCAGTATATGTTCGGCAGGAATAACTAAAAAGATGTCCGACTACCTTGTATTCCTTTTGTAGAGTTAGCAGCGTAAAATCATTAACACAACACTAACTAGAACATTATACTAACAATCCTAAGCTACATATATAAGATTTTTGACAAAATCAGCTAAAATTACTTATGAATAGTTTCGGATTGTAAGAGAAGTGAAACAAAGCGGAATTACGATCAAACTTAATAAAAAAAAACAACTTTGCCCTTGATACTTAACACAAAAAGTGAAGATTTACACAAATAATCGATTTCTTTTCTGCTGTATTGTTTATCGACAAATTCAAAAACATTGATTAGTGAAACAGTTATAATAAATTAAGTTTTTGATAGGAGATAATGAAAAAATTAATATTCATACTTAAAACAGTCAAAGAACTAATTATCTAGCAAATAGTAATGATGTATTGCACATTATAATTTACGATATCTGTCCCTTGTCTGCTATTAATTAAATATATTAAAAAAGTAATACCAGGAATATATATTATTCATAAATATTGATTGTGCTAATAGAATAAATCAGTAAAATTTGAATAATGCTTTTGAAAATATTCTACTTATAATAAATTAAAATGTCTGATAAATTTTTCTTTTTAACAAATACAAGAATTTAAATATATATACTCTGCACTACTTAATCATTTTTCATTTATCTAATATTGTAGTTTTAGCTCATCAAAATTTTTTAACTTCTTAAAATTACAGTATATGAAATTAATAATAAATTTAAAAAATTTCATATTATTTGGTTACTTTGCAAATAGAATTTAAATAATTTTTAATGCATTTTATATTTCCTCATTCTCTCTTTCCTGTTCAGAAGAAGAAGAAAAAAATGAGGAAATGAAAGAATGAAAGAGAAAAATGGGATTCGAATAAAATTCGTTTCCAGAAATTCTTGTGGAGCCCTATTACTAAAAGACTACAGAAATAAGGAGTTGTTGAAGAATGATGCGATGGAAACGTTCATTCATTCCTCATGATTGGATGTAGAGAGGCGTTCCTTTAGTGGTTTCCATCATGTAGTAGTTAATGGTGCAGAGTCTTGAAATGTAATTTAAACGAGATTCTAAGGATATTCATGAAACATTTATTACAATTCATTTCATCAAATCTTCGAATATAAAAGACCTCGTGTATGATCAGAAAGATACTGATCAAAATTTCAAATTAGAAATGTTATAAAAGAATTAGTCGATACGGTGCCATTTATTATTTAATCCGGACCATCGAGGGATGAAAAATTTAATTAATGACGAATAAAAAAGTCGTTTAAAAACTTCTCATTAAATTTTGACATCAAATAATATTTCTGTGCCATTTTATTACTAAAAATAACGATGCTTTTTCGTTCTGGTTAAACATAAACTGATTCCTTTAACACCAGATGTGTACTTTACTACAAGACATATGAGAAATTTATGAATCAAGACTCAGATAAAATTATTTCATATGAAGATATTAAAAAGTTCAACTCACATACAAGCTTCTCTTCTAGATTTCCTCTCGAAGTGACTGATAGAGCTCGAATGAATTCTTCGAATTCGATGGCTCCATCCTATAATGAAAGTTGTCATTGATGTAGTATTATCCTCTTATCTAAAAATATTTTGAGATATGAAGTATTTGAAGTGATTCATATTCATAGAGTATTACCGTTTAATGAAAATATCTTATTGTTGAAACTCCTTACAAGTTCTCATTATCTACTCATAATTACCAAAGTAGAGTCTATTCATTTGTTGAAATAGAATTTACTTTCTTTTAATAATTACCAGTAGATAATGATTATTCTTTGTTTCATAATTAAAGCGACTATTTCTTAACAGTATCTCATTAAATAAAATAGCTACTGAACTACTGCTGCATCACTAAAATATTTGAAGCTGTCATCCATGAATAAATAATAAAAAATTACCACTTGTCTAAATAAATTCGCAAAAACTTTCTTCACAATTTTATTAAGTAAGAATTCTTACAAATAAAACTAATCAGATTTTATTATATTCTTATTTTTCGCACGTAGAAGCAATTCTTTTATCATTTTTATTTGTAACAATTTCTTCTGAATAGTGTGTGCAAAGGAAAAATAATTTCTTCTTTTCTGTTAGTCCCAAAAGAGATCTAAATTCCTAGTTTCTCAGTTCCATAGACATGTATGATTTATGTTGCGAATTTTATGGTATAACTCCATCTGAATCGTGTGACACTGCAATTTTACCTATCTTACTTCCAATGGATTAAAATATTATAGAAATTTTTAATACTGAATATATTCAACGATTTACAAAGAATATATATATATACACGTAAGTTTTACCCAAATAATGTATACCTAAGTCATAAAAATACAATGTACATCTGAAAATACAGTATGTGGAATGACAATATTGCAGGATCTAAACTCGGAAGTGCCTAGAGATCAACTATTGTTCGCTTTGGAAACATCGCCATTTATTACTTTAGATTTATGAGACATCTCTTATTTAGTTGTTATAAATCTTGTTTAATATGAGAAAAATCCAAAAGTTCACGATTTGTGCAGGAAAGAATTTGTACTTATTTTAAAAGTTATAAATCCTTAAATACGGGGAGCATGAGAATAAGTTGAAAAAAACCTCGCATGTATCGATCGTTATGTTTTCAAGTAAGCTGTCATTTGCACACATTATTTCCCTTGTTATCATCTTGATTTCTGACTGGCAAACAGATCAAAGTCTGGACTTCAAAGTGAAATAAAAAAAATGTTTCACGTTAGGAACTGCTTAATAGTTAAGTAGGATTATTTTTCTTTCTATAAATTGAATTTAAAATGATTAAAGCAGTCATTGCACTCTACAATCAAAGAAATGTCGTTTGTACACCAGTCTGAATGATTTATTGCTTTCTTCGCTAATTTGTCATCAATTTCTCTTCTCTGTAAGGAAATCCAAAACATAATCCTTCAAATGAAAATAGCGATTACAAATATAATAATTTTTTCTTATATTTACTGATCATTAGGAAGATGAAAACTGATAAAATGTTACTCACCTTGTTTTCGTCGAATACGCGGAATACCAAGGATGCAAATTTGGAAGGATCACCTTGAGGGAAGAACTGCTTATAGATCCTTTGGAATCCCTAAACGAAGATGAGGACAGGTAATCTAGAGCAAGATTTTAATTACATTATATCCTTAAATCTTACCTGTTCTGTGAGAAGGCCATTAGGACAATCTTTCAAAAATCCTTTGTACCTGCAAAACAGATCATCATTCGATAATACAACGCAAGAAATGAGAATAGACAGAACTACAATATGTCGCAAGATGTGTACAATACGAATTATGCTGAATAAATAAGGATAATTTATGAAAACAACTGTTTTCTATCTTCTTTAAAATAATTAAACGTAGACAGTGCCTGATATAAGCCGATTGCACCCAATCGGGCCCGGCGCTTGAGGGCGTGTTTGTCAAAGTTTATGTAATTAAAAATTGTATTAAGAAAAAACTATTAATATATATATATATATATCTTTTTTCAATATTCGCGGAATGTATAAATGGTACGATATAATAAAGGAAGTTACAGAATATTACAATAACCGGAAACGTCTGTGTATTCAATTACTTTTTTACATTGAGCCCTATCACAATATTTTGGATAAGGTTTGCATTACCAGTTATCTATACTATGCGCGGCAAGTGTTGACCAATTGCAGCTGCATTAGTGCTTTTGCCAACTCTCGCCGCGCGTAATGTACATAGTCTCACAGTATCAACTGCAAATAGACTTCTGAGCACTTGCGCGGTCGCAGAAAATAAAGATATGCACTGCGTAACCTTTTTTAAAATTCCTTTTAATTTGCATAAATAAGCATTAATTGAACTATTTTATGTATTTCATAATTTTGATTTAATTTGCTCAAAGTGAAAGGATGAAAATTTTCCACATCACCTATACCTGTATATCATAATTATAATATTTTGCAATGTTACTACAATCACGTTAGTCATTCGTTGAAAGAAGTAACATTCTGTCAAATAGAAAGTAGGATACGAATAAATTTTTATTTATTGTTATTAATAAGCAAAATATATCATGTGACTATCTCAAACGCATGATAATATTGATTCTTTTGTGTTTGAATAGAAACAATTTCTAACGCATATATGCGTCCATACTCCACACCGATAGCTATGGGTGGACGCATTTATGCGTTCATAGCAGTCAAAAAGTATTAATTAAAAAATGTATATTTTTTGTCTTTTTTGTCAACAGATGACGCCAGTTTCCATTCTGTAAGAATAGTAGTTCACGGGGCGAAATAAGTCCTTCCACAGGCAGTCCATCTGTGCAAAGGGGTCAGCCGGATTGTGGACGACGGGAATCGACGGGCCGGGCCTGGACTCCATGATAATTTTTTTCAAGGAGTGGGACCCGAGATTCGAGCCCGGGTCCTCCAAAGTAAAATGCCACGCGACCAATCCGGCCGACAAAAATGGGTATTTATTTATAAAAATTAGTTATTTTATTTATACATATAGGCCATATTTTGAGGGGTCCGACGAGAAATATCCAATCGGGGTCCCGCAATAAGGAATGCCACGCGACCAATCCGGCCGACAAAAATGGGTATTTATTTATAAACATTAGTTATTTTATTTATACATATAGGCCATATTTTGAGGGGTCCGAGGAGAAATATCCAATCGGGGCCCCGCAATAACTGAATCCGGCACTGAACATAGAATTATATAACATTTAAAACAAGAGAATTTTAGTTAAAAACATTTATGCGAAACAACTTCTCCATATAAGGTTTTGCACACGAAATTGTTTAGAATAAAGAAAAAAAACTTAAACTCGGAACAATAATTGCCATACAATATAGGTTATAATTTCAGATTAAATGTGTAATTTTTAAAATATATTTTCAGTGAGAGCCTCTAAAGTAGTATCTACTGAAGCGTAATTTTAATATGCATGTCTATTTACTATATTAAATCTGGCAGATGTTAATTAAACACTTTCCACAGCCACGTTTCTCGGTTTTCGAAAATTCTTCTGTGAACAAACAGAAAAAGCGAATGTAAGAAAACATTGAGGTTCCTTTACAAAAGAAAGATTTAATGAAGCGTAAGTGGAACTGACAAACGAAGTCAACAGTTTTTCAAAATGAAATAATGGACGTAAGAAGCGTTAATAACATTTCAGTAGATCGTTCTTTGATACATTTATGCTTCTATGAAGTTCTGATAAAATTTACATTATTAAATTCATAAATAGTCTTTGATTAAGCATGAATTTATTACACTGAAATCAGATCTGTCATGATCTGCATTAACATTAGTTATATTCTTGATTAGTTGACATTTACTGGGTTAAAATTACTAATTGTTGACGATAATCAACAATTAGTTGTTTGATTAATACTTAATTCTTGATTATTCAGTTTATACTAGCGAAGTATCTAATTACTTAAACCTTGATTACAATGACAAAGTGCATCGCAAAATTGAATATAACATAAAAAAAGTTGTGATAGTTTGTTTTCTTATCGATAAACACGATATAATTTTTCGAAAAAATTCGTGCAAAATATTGAAAAACAAATTTAGTTTTAATTTTTCTTATAGTTTTTTCTTCTGCATTTATTATTTAATAACACCAAAATTCTAAAAAATGATTTTTTGCATGTTAATCGATTTATTTCTATTTTTCAGAAACCAAGAATTTTACATTTATTTAAAAATGGAAATTTTATATTCTGAAAACATTCACTACGTATACATTAGTATATAAGAATGAAATTATTAAAAAGGAGGATAAAAATTCCGATCAGGGTTGTATTTATTAATATTTTCACAATGATGAGATCTATGCGATTTCGATAAATGAATGTAAAGATTTCATTTTTCCATAAAGTTTCTTCTCAAAAACTTCGAGAAAAATACGAATAATTAAAAAATCATAAATGTATCTCATCAAATTTTTTACGAGTATCTCTCTTTATCTCTGTTTGAAAGAAAACTAATTTCATTTACTTAGTTTTCATTTCAAAAACTTTTTTTTTAGAAAACACGTAAAATTCTATCTAGACCTATTTTTATTGTTTGAACTTTGCATATATTAAACAGGAAAAAATTCTAGGTTACAGATAGCACGAATTATTTATTCATGGCTCATCTAGAAAACGTTCATTGAAATAAAAAATTTATATGTACTTGACATTTTTTTAAATGATTTCCTATTACTAGAAAGTGCGGCAATATTATGATATTTGTTCTGCGTCATTTACCGGTTACGTTCTTATTTTTTTCCTATTTATCTATGGCTATTTACATAGAGTATTCGTTGGTATAAATAATGTATGAAAGACGGAAAATTTCTGATATTTTTATATACTGTACACGAATTCGAAAAAGAGAAGATGAAATTTTGTATGATGTTAAGATTATGTTTATATTACGAAAAAAAATTGTTATAAATATGAACATATAAAAAATATTAATTCTTTAGACACTTACGTATGACAAAGATAAATTTAAAGTTAAATAACGATGAAAAAATAAATTTAACACTTCAG
Source organism: Olivierus martensii (assembly GCA_000484575.1). Lineage (NCBI taxonomy): Eukaryota > Metazoa > Arthropoda > Arachnida > Scorpiones > Buthidae > Olivierus > Olivierus martensii. The sequence continues at coordinate 30,941 of AYEL01065038.1, read as the reverse complement.
TCCACATATAATTTCGCAAGAAATTCTGTGTGAAAATGGAGGCAGAGGTTGAATTATAAACGGTCAAGAACTTTTATTAATTTTAGTTAAAGAAAATTTATGGTTAAAAGGATTTGGAACATACGAATTTTCTTGGATTTTGATAATTGTGTTTGATTGAAAATGTTTCAAAGACTTTTATAAAGAAATAAAATTTGTCGATATAATTTTCTTCGATGAGGCAAACAGATATATTAACATTTGTGAAGTGTTTGGGATTTTTAATATTAAATTTTGATGATCTAAAAAATAAACAGAATTATGAAAAATTTTTCTTGCTGATAGATAGAATCGAACTCCAATATAAAAATAATGGCTAATCAAAAGAAAAAAATCTTTGTCAATAAATATTCAAATGGAGCATTTAATTATGATGTTGTATGACAGTATGAACTTTAGGAATACATGGATTAATAGCCTACTAACGATTGTTATTATTCATCAATAAGCCGTTAAAATATTATAATAAAGACAGCTTATAGTACTGGTCTGTTTCTCGTTGAAAGTCATTTAAATTTTCTTTGCTGTTCGATGAATCTTTTTTTTTATTGAATTGTTATCCAAAGAATAATTTTGTAAAATCATCTCTACAAATTTTTTATAATGCCCTTAAGATTTAATTATTTTCTCAGTTTTACTCTCTTATGTCTTCATCTTCATTTGATGCATTTATAAGTTTCATTCAAAACTAATTCATAATCGATTTTTCCCACAAAATTATTGAGACTACATATGATTACTTTAAATTATAACAATAGCAAATCTCGACAATAGTTTAGGCAAAATTTTAAAGAAAACTATCCGCATTATTTATAATATCCCATCAACCGCATATAAAAAAAGATTGAAAAATTTTATTGATTGGAGTTGTCTATAAAGAAATTGAAAAACATTTCTGATCTTCTTCCACCTAAAATTCGTATCACACCGTGCTCAACCCATTCTCCAATAAGAAATGATTATGATAAAGTGAAAGGAAAAGGAAAAAAAAAGTATAAAAGCTTACCACTGTCGAACTTCTTTCTCAGTAACTAGAAAAAAATAAAATAAATATCAAATGATTTTAGAATTAAAAATTCACTTGATTTAACCTAAAATATTAGAAACGTAACTTAAACATCATCTCAGAATTTAGAAATTTAATGGCAAATTTTTAAAGAAATTTATAGTTCTTAAATTGTACTAAAGGCAATGTAAAATAACTTGTAATTCATACTTTATACGGCAAGAATGTCTGTAGGGAGAACCATACATATAAATGATGGTATAACGACAGATAACTTCAACTGAAAGGATGAGATATTCATTGAATTGCTTTTATGAAGCCATTGCTGGATTTAAAGCTACTGAAAATACCAAACAGTCAGTTTGGTATTATTGAAAAGTTTTATGGTACCGAAATGTAATAAAATTAAAATTATTTGTGCAAATAAAATAGAAAATCGATGTTTATATCTTGAATTTTCTTTACTTTAAAAAATAATACTTTTTTTAAAGTAAAATTAATTTGGCGATTTTATAAAAATTAATTAATTTTTGTTTTATAAAAGTCAATAGAAGCAATTATATTCTAGAAAAGCTTTCCATCACAAATGATTGATAACAATAGAGCTATTGAATGAAGAGAATCAGATAAAAAAGAAAAAAAAGCTCTATAGTCAAAGATAAAGACTCTGAGACGTCTTCCAAAGACCTAAAACTTTGTTAAGTTGACATAGAAGTTCCTCAATAGATATTAAAAATGCTCAAATTAAGAATGTCATCTAAAGCAAGTACTGTACTCGTAAACTAAAGAGCTGCTGATTTTATTTAATATAAGTATTACAAAGTAATAAAACAATTCTGAAGTAGCTAAGTCACCTAAATAAAAAGACACATAAGAAAGCTTTTATGTTATAACAAATTATATTTTAAATTATTTTAATAAAAATTGATTATAACGCACGTAAAAAGGATTATTTTATTGAAAGTAGAATAAGTGAATAAGGCTTTATAAATGTTGCATTACTAAAAATCCATTAAAATAATTTTATTTAGCCAGAGATTTAATTTTGTTTTTGTTATGTAAGATTTTTCACTGTAATAAAGTTTTTAAACTGTATTCAAAAGCATAGAAATTTGTTTTTACTTTTTCGAAATGTTTATGGAGTCGAACTTTTCGTAATAATTAAGTTTTTATGAAATAAATGCTGGAAGTTTCAATAAAAAGAACTTTTTAATTTCATGCAACAGTAGTTTCCGCAATTAAATAAGTAAAACGGAGATTTTCACATGATTTTTTAAATTTTATTTTATGTTGCATCATCAATGTAAAGAAATTAAAGAATTTCGATTTTTCTGTTACGATGAGCGTGTTAAATGCTGTTAGTTAATCCATAAGTCAACATCGTCCCTTATGGATGCTTTTCTTACGATCTTTAAGTAAATGCACAATTTATTTCTAAATATGTTTCGATTAAGAATTCTATAATCCTTTAATCACTGCGAAAAATTTACGTAAGCGGATAATCCTTTTTGGCTTCTTACTGATTATTCATTTAGAAGCCAAAAAGGATTTGTTAATTTTAAACCAGTGCAATGTTTAAAACAATCTTTAAAGCTACTTAAACGTCGCAATTAGACAAGCAAGTCAAGTGAAAGCCGATTCAAAATGGCGGATGTAGTTCAACTAGTATTACTAATACTGTAGCATTGTTAAAATGTGAACGTGAACGGATGATTTTGCTAGTAATAAGCAGTGCAATAATTTAAACTGACGTTTAATGTAGATTTAATGATATAATTATCTTCGCCACGCATTAAAATTGTTGAATCCAAAATCCAAATGTGAACATGAATCAATTGTAAGCATTGGCTATAATATTAATGAAGAAGCCATTCAAAAATAAAAATTTAATATCAGGATATACATCTATAGTATAGTATGAAAGTTTTATTATTATTTTTTAAATAATCAGTAAAATATTAAATTTTTTTCTTTGCAAGGAAGATCTCCATGTTCAATTTGTACAAATGAGTAGTTCTACACATAAAAATTAATTTTATAAAAGAGATTTAGTAAGAAACGATGCCACGTCATAGCAATTTGCGGTTATACAGTTTCCAATCTCTAGAGAGCATTTCGAGCCAAATTCTTTTCCATTCTTGGGAAAGTTTGAATTGTTAAAGCGACTATCCAATAATTTAGATAATTCTTCACGTATTCGTAAAAGAAACAAAAATAATTGATAAATAGAGTTTAGATCCTCGAAGGAAATTTACTTCTTCGATGAAACAATAATGACATTAGCTGAAAGCAATTAGACCTACTCAACTATTCCCTGGAGTTGTCTGGAATCATTTCGTTACGGATTCTTTAAGCAATATCAGCACAGGAGATTAGTAGATAAATAATGAACGAAAAACAAATAAATTATTCAATTCAATTCAATAATCTGCTGACAAAATATCGTCATTATTAGATTTTTCATTAGAAAAATAAATGAGATATTATAGCAGATACTTGAGAAGATATAACCATTCAGCACTGAGATTCTGACAAGAAAATTCGGAGAAGCTTTCTGTCTAGACTCAATAAAGAATAGTTAATCGGATTTCAAATATATTCTCACAATAAATCTGTTAATTGAATATTATCCATTCTAATAAGGAAAAATAAAATAAATTATTAAATAATCTTTTAATTTGATTCATATTTTAGTTTATCTTTTGTTTGCATGATTGAGATTATAATAATAACAGAAGCTAAATAAATTATATTGTTTTGGAAACTGTGGAATTTGAATATTTCTGCAATTGTGATACTGAAAACTTTATGAAGACTATGATGAAGATAAACATATATATTTTTAATAAGCTGATCTTCTTCATGGTCTTCAAATTAATCTCCTTTATCTACAATTATCGCAGTATCACATTATTTATCTTCTAAATACAGTAAGTTATCTCCTAAAGTTCGTGAATAGCAAGCAAGCTTTGTGTTTTAGAAGTATTTTTCAACTTAATGTAACAATCAGTAAGCAATAAAAAAATGTGATGACAAGCCAAACAATAAAAAGTGAATAGAGAAGTTCTAAGAATCATTAAATAAGAATTAAACTTAAATTAATTTTGATATTTTGATATCACTGTATATTGCAATTCAATAGTAAAAAAAAAGAGATTTAACGTTGAAAAATGGATATTTTATACATAATTTATAATTAAGTCGGAAACTTAACTAAATTATTTTTAAGAAATAAAATTAACTGATTAGAAATATTAACTTAAATAAATATTCACGAACAATTAGGTTCTAAATATATGTTTGCGTTAATTTATTTTGATATTCTTTATGAATCGAATACCAGTAATAACTCTGGAAGATGTATTAATGTTAAAAATTTTTACGTTTTCAGAAATTCATCTTCTTTTAAATATTACTTCTTCAATTGAATCATTCCACATGCAAGTAAATAAGATGGAAATTTTTACTACACGATAGCGTGTCGGACATTACGTATGATCTATAGAATTTTGATTAAAATATAAAATTATTAATCAGTCCGTGTCTCGATTTAATTTACGTAAGAATTTCCTTTATCGGTGAATTTAATAGTTACAAAGGGGGAATTCTTTAGTAAATTGTTTATCATATTGAAGATTTTTGTTGAAATTATACTTTGTTCGCTTTTAATGTCTTGTTTAATATTTCGTATAATTTATTATGAACTCCGATATAACGTGTCACGATAAATCAGACACGAGTACATGTTTCCTATAACAGATATCAGTTTTAATAATAAATAAGAAATCATTGATTTTGCATGTAGTTTTAAGAATAAAAATTTATTTTAAAAAGTTGATTGATATAAAATTTCATCTACTTTTCCAAGACATATAGAGTAATTTAAAATACAGCAATCTTAATTTAATCTACATAAGTTATAGTTATTATAATGCATTATAAAATTTCTTAAGTATGAAGTTTAACGGAATAAATTTTATCGATGAAATTTAAAATTTTAAACTTTAACATTCTTGTCTAAAAGTGTCAATTATTTCAAAAATTATATTCTTGGGAAAGTATAATCGTATAAAGTAGGAGATGTGGTTGATTCAACATAAAATATTAAACTACCTTTTGCGCTGATAGAAAGTTACTTTCAACAAGCAAACGCAAACGGATCATTGAATTTTCTAATAATTTTCAATAAATTCAAGAATTTTTTGAGGAAATATGTAAAAATTGTTATGAGAGGTATTATTTTAGGGTTTCAGATAAAACTATCAGGTTTTAATAGAAAAAGTAATGAAAATTTATTAAATTGAATTTATGAAAAGTTATGGTGGCAGCATGTTTCTATGCAATTCTGAAATGAAAAACATATTTTCCAGATGCTGGATCTTTGTTTTATCTGCTGGAGAATTATGATAAAATGCTATATTTTTGTATAAAATGCTTATGTTTATGTAAGCCACTTTACACAAATATTTTAAAATAAGATTATCGAGTTATTTTTAGCTTATTTCTTCTTTTAAATAAATAAATAAATATATACTGTATATACATATCATTTATTGTTTTTATTTTTTCTATTTATACGCGAACTATTTACAAATAATAGAAGAAAAATATTATTATTTTTAAGAATATCAATTGAAAAATATTAGAATTCATATTTCAATTTAGAATATTTCTATGAGCCATTTTGTTTTAAGATAGTAACCGATTTAATATTTAAACTGAAATATCTTTTTAAATTTTTAACTTATCGCAGAAAAAAGTTTTCAATAAATTTGTTTAAGATAAACATTATATAATAAGCTAATAAACAGTATATAGAACTTATTTTGTTATATATACGATTTGACGATTAACGAAATAATCCGACATTATCAGGCATTTCTAATGCTGTATAGATATTTATATTGAGAAATCCTTTAAAGAATTTCTGATAATCTACGTATTTGATGATGATAAAACTCGAAAATCTTATGGCATATATTTTCATCAGCTGTATTAGCGAATAATATTTACAAATCGTTTCAATTGATAGGACAAAATATAGATTCTGTAAGGTGCTTGAAACAAATGCACTGATTAAAATTTTCAAGATGGATGTAGCATAGAACATTTTTCATAAAGAGTGGATCCTGTATTAATAAAAGTAGATAACAGACCGATACAAGCATATTGTCTCCTGTTGTTACTTATGCCAATTCTTCTTAAAATTTTGAAGTTGAAACATTGCATTGATGATAAAATTAATTACATGTGCATCATTCAGTGCTTCGATTTATTCATCGAAGACAAATGTTTATGATCAGCTTTAAATAGATTAAAATTTTGAAGTTGAAACATTGCATTGATGATAAAATTAATTACATGTGCATCATTTAGTGCTTCGACTTATTCATCGAAGACAAATGTCTATGATCAGCTTTAAATACAAAAAATTCAAAGCTTAAATGAAAGTATTAATGAGGAAAATTCTTTATATACCATAACCATAATGCTAATATATTAAAATATCGATGGATGAGCAATTGCTTTCAGCAATAATTTTTGTAGATTATCTGCATTGGGAAATATCTCTCTGTGAGACATAACGTTTGCATAAAAGATATTTTTAAATCAGCACAAAAATCTTTAAATTAATAAGCGATTTGATATTATAGCAAAAAAAAAAAAAACATGGAAATTGTGCTCCATAGTATGGCTAGATAAAAAATAGTGCGAAGAATGAATATGCTGATATCGATGCCAAACAATAATTCATATAATTCCAAATATTTCTTTTAGATTTTAAATGAAAAAGGCACATAAACAGAAAAACAGTGATGTTGTTTGATATTTATACAATACCATTATATAAAATTTACATGGGCAGCATTTCCTTGTGGATATCCTTTGCTTCCATATGTTTTGCCCATAAAAAAACGCACAACGGCACGCTGTTCTGTCATGGTACATATACTCAGGGACGCCGCCATCTTGTACAGTGATGCGAGAACGATTCGTTGTGCGTCACAATAAACTAATAGTGCTGCTATCTAGCAGTGACAGTTTCCCGCACTTAATTAAAAAATGAAGGTTGCAACTTCGATTTGTAACTTACTTATTGAATTACCCTCGTAAAAATAAAACAAAAAAATTATGATTAAGAAGCATTATTGTTTATTTTAACAAAATTAACCATTATTTTTATATTATTGACAATAAGTTTTCAGTTTTAAGAATATTATAGATCATCATACAAAAAATTCACTTTTCATTTAAAATTTAAAAATAAAATTATCTCATCTCAAAACTGGATAGTAATATAATATATAATATAATATATTATTACATATGAGCTCAAAACACTTGATTGACTCTTAACTATTTATATTAAAAATAAATTTTCTTAATAGTTAAGCTTAACACACTAAAGGACAAAAATTTTTTTGGCCACTGAATAATAATTAATTTATTTCAGAAGCCAATTTGATTAATTCCATACTCTAATGTAAATTGTGGCAATAATGCAATTCAAACATTTATAAGAATGGTATTATGCTAAGACATTTTTTGAATTTACTCTTCAAAGTTAGAAATATATTTTTACATCTTTTAAAATCACTAAATTAGAAAGATCAATTGAGAGACGTGTAGGAAAGGTGCAATACCACCTACATGAAAGTTTTGGCCAACCAATTTTTTATTGAATAAATTTTTTGGTTTTAGTCAAGATCTTTCTTTAGTCATCTAGAATACGACAATAAGAATTTAGTCAATTTTTTAATACAATAGTATATATTAGATAATAACGGCAAGCTGTTCGTTTTGTCATGAAAAATAAATAATCGGTTACTGTTATATGTGGATATTAGAATAATGCCTTTGTAAAATAAATAATCTGTTATATTAAACAAAGTAAAAGATGATTAAATTCAAAAATAAGGTGGACCATATGCAGACTCGACTGCTACTAAAAAGTTGGTTCCCACTAGCACAAAACTGAGGCGAAAAATACGTGCGTGACAAAAACAGCACTATTTTGATGTCATACCCCAGCGTAAAAACCATTATCTCCAGTGTCCAAATGGATTCAACTTTTCCGCACTGGTAAAATTCATCAAGATAACATCCATCAATGAAATCTATACATTTTGTGTTGTCAACCTTGTCAGTCATGATGGCGGGATTCTCTATCATTAAATCTCATCTCTTTAATCAAAATTGCATAGAAACATTGTTCATATTTCTTATAAATATTTTCGACCCGACATTTTTCTTTCCTTGATTTTGTTTTAGTTTCCTCATTTACTGCAAGCTGTTAACATCATTTTGTAAACAGTGAGTGCCTTTTGTTGCTTAGCATCCATTTTGTTTTACATGAAATGAATCATGGGAACAGCACTAAGAATTTTTGGGAAAGCAAAGTTCACCGCGACTGTGGAAATCCGCAAGCGGAATTACCTCCGCATTTATCTGTGACGGCTTTTGACCGATCCGCTTTCTGAGGCAGATAGTGGGAACCAACCTTTTTAACTCTTTGCATTCAGCCTCGTTCTCGCAATGCTCTGACACTTCTAGCAATAAACTTTTGTTTAACATTTGAAATATATACTGTATTAACTTATATTTAAAAATATTTTCAAGATTCAATTCGATGGTATTATTATTATTTTTTATTTTCATTTGCCAAATCGATTAACTCCCTCAGTCACACAGAAATATAATAAAAATAACGATTATTCCAAGGATATACTATCTTATGCATTTTATATGCCGTTGGATAAAAGCTACACCTGTAGTAATACATTCTGTTTGATTTAATTTATATTTTAAAGGAAATTTTAAAAAACAATGTATATTATTTTATGATTTTTCTGTACTTTTTGTTTTGTGGAGTTAATCGATTTGGCAAGTGAGCGGCTCATATAATATAATATGATAGAATGCAGAATTGATAAGATTGGATGAAAAATAATCTATATTCCACTAATAGAATCCATTTAAAACATGTAAAAACATGATTTAAAAACAATTATGGCAATGAAAAAATTTAGGAACCATTATTGAAGGCACATATTTTTAATCAATAAACAAAAAACTCATCCACAATAGTACACTACTTAAATTGGGAATTAATTTTTTTAACCCATTTTTTATTCCACTTTCATGATATATCTACATGGCAATAGAACTCAACAGGTTAATTAATGATATTATTAAAGATAAGATTCAGACTGGATTCAAGAATTTGGTATTTGCACATTTCATATGATGGAAGAATGTGCAAGATTGTTTTTAACAATCTTGGTCATTCCTTACCATAGAAGTGTTGGATTATCAGTGATTTACTGCAATGTTTCTCAAACTTGATCTCTCTTGGACCTCTTTTTTTGTAAGGAAACAGAAACTCATAGATCCCCAATGTCGAATTTTTTTTTTCTTATAAACAAAACTAATCTATAATTGTACTTATTTTATAAACATAATTATATTGAAAAATATAGATTAGATTAATATCTAATTTTTTTCATGTAATTATATTGTTATTTTTTTACAAAGAATCACAAGCTCTTTAAGCAGGAAAAATACACTATTTATTAAATATAGAGTACATATACTATTAATAACCTCTGACTTAAAGTGCTTGTGATTCCTTGTATTCCTAGAAGCAGCAGAACTTGTTAGTTTATTGTTATTATTTATTTATAGTTATTATTGAAATGATTTTTTCTATATAGGTTGTCTTCAAGTTAGGATGAGGTTATGTTTTGATAACCCCATTATCAGTTGAAAATGACCCATAATGGTAATAATTTTAGTAGTAATAATAGACAATGGAATACTGAATCCTTTAAGATATAGTATAAGTGACTGGATTTGATTCTAGGTCCTCATGACTATAAAATAATCTGGAATTGAACCCTGATCCTGAAGTGATAAGCTATTGCTTTACTACATTTTTAATAAAACAGAAAGTATTTCTAGCCAATATGTTGTGAAAATAGCTAAGTTTGGAATATCAAAGATCATCATAAGATCGGAATATCATAAATTGAATAATTGTAAGTCAAGGACAACCTGTATTGTATTAGGATATTTAGAATTCCTGGAATTTTACAGACCATATTGAGAAACACTGATCTACTGTATTATATTGATATTACAAAATAATTTTTCGTTAACAAAATTTGAAGATAAATAAACTAAGTAAACACTTTATATACTTGGTTTCTTCTGAATTAATAATATATATTAGAACCCATAATGGTAATAATTTTAGTAGTAATAATAGACAATGGAATACTGAATCCTTTAAGATATAGTATAAGTGACTGGATTTGATTCTAGGTCCTCATGACTATAAAATAATCTGGAATTGAACCCTGATCCTGAAGTGATAAGCTATTGCTTTACTACATTTTTAATAAAACAGAAAGTATTTCTAGCCAATATGTTGTGAAAATAGCTAAGTTTGGAATATCAAAGATCATCATAAGATCGGAATATCATAAATTGAATAATTGTAAGTCAAGGACAACCTGTATTGTATTAGGATATTTAGAATTCCTGGAATTTTACAGACCATATTGAGAAACACTGATCTACTGTATTATATTGATATTACAAAATAATTTTTCGTTAACAAAATTTGAAGATAAATAAACTAAGTAAACACTTTATATACTTGGTTTCTTCTGAATTAATAATATATATTAGAACAAACCAAATTAACAACTAGGTCCCAAATTAAAATAAAACAAAATCTAAACTATTCTAATTTATCTTAATTTTATTTTAAAGTTCTGTAAGCTAGTTTACATTTTGTTTTATATTAGAACAGAAGTGCACAAACTTTTTGATTATGACCACTTTTCAAATATTAACTTGTGATCTCTTTTTTTAACTGTATTATAAATAACAGAGAAATAGCAGGAAATGTATGTTTGAATGATAACGATATAAACAATCATTATAAAGATGAAACATCCAATCATTAGAAATGAATATCAAGATAGCATGTACTGATGACCCATAGTGCAATATGTGATTATTATTATTCTGAATTTTCAATTTTAGATTACCAATAGTCCTTGATTTATGAAATCATAAATCAGAGTGGTCATAAATTGGGAATTTCTAATTTTTTGAATTTTCTACTATCAGTATTTATTTTGATACAATGCATTTTTATAATGAATGTAACAAATACAAAATTACAGGAACCAAACACAGAAAAGATATTGTTGGTACGTCAAATCATTTCACTGGATTCACTATTATGCATTATTTATGATACATCAATCCTTTACATCTATACAAATTGCAGAATATACTGATTATATCTTTCATAAGTGAGAGTAATCATAATTTGATGACATAGTAATTTGAGGACTACCTTATTAATTAAGAGGAAAACACAGCTCAACAGTATTATCAGTGTAATTTCATTCTTTCTTTTTTGAGAATTAACGTTTCATGCTGTTGAGCTGTTTTTTTCCTCTTAGTCAATACATTTTGCAGTAGTACTCTGAACTTTACCTTATTAAATTTTAATTTCTGATTAAATTATCTCCCATGGCTAACTCTTATTTTCGAGAAATTATTTCTCATTCAGAATTAATATTTTGAATCTATTATGTTTTACAGCACATTTTTAATTATAGATATACTTTATATATATTTTTTATTATTAATTGATTTTAAACATTAACAAAAAATTCATAAGGATTAGCTAATTCCTATCTTAATAGAAGAAAAATTTTTTGAAATTAATAAGGGGAGTTTTTCTGAATTGCTATCATGTTTTGTATAAATTTTTTAAATATTACTGCTGAATTCATTCTTAATTTATTTAAAATTTTTTTAATTTTCAAATTTTTTGTGATTTACAGTTTGCATACCATTGAATTAGAAAATCAATAGTAAAACATAAATTAAATATTTATTATTTTTAAATATTAATAATTATTATGAATAATCTTTAATACTTATTTTGCTCTCATAACAGGAAAAGTTTTTTAATCAATTAAAACATTTTCGGCCAATCTTAGAGGCCCTCATCAGTATTCTCTTACTCAACGTATATTTTAGAATAAAGTAATAAAGGACGCAATTAGTTCTAAATTCTTTAGAATAGGTTTTTGTTATTTTAAAATCTGCAACACCGCTAAAATAATTCAGAACATTCATAAAAATCATTATTATATATGGTTCAAAATTAATAAAATTTTTCACATATTTTTTTGCACACCAGCACCATGATAAGGAAAGGTTTTCTGGGTCATTATCAATGATAATTTTGAACCATATATAATAATGATTTTTATGAATGTTCTGAATTATTTTAGCGGTGTTGCAGATTTTAAAATAACAAAAACCTATTCTAAAGAATTTAGAACTAATTGCGTCCTTTATTACTTTATTCTAAAATATACGTTGAGTAAGAGAATACTGATGAGGGCCTCTAAGATTGGCCGAAAATGTTTTAATTGATTAAAAAACTTTTCCTGTTATGAGAGCAAAATAAGTATTAAAGATTATTCATAATAATTATTAATATTTAAAAATAATAAATATTTAATTTATGTTTTACTATTGATTTTCTAATTCAATGGTAAACCCATGTATAAGTCTATCCAGAATTTAGCACTTATTAAAATTTGATAAAAATCCAAAGTCCATTTCAAATATTGATGATGAAACTGACCTTAAAAAATTATTGGATCAAGCGGACCATCTCCAGTGCCAAAAAAAAAGAAAACTCGAATCTGATACTGAAGAAAGTTAAACCTACAAATATATCGCAAATACTATATTTCAAGGTGGAATTTAACAAAGCTTTAGTAGAAGTTGAATGTTTTGACAAAAAATCTAAATTAAATGTTAGAGAGGCCATCTCTAAAAATCCTGAAATTGTAAAAGATGCTGCACTTCTTGTTACAGCTTTGCTTCCAACACAGGTCAGCATAGAGAGACTATTTTCCTCAATCCGTTTGATCAGAGCTGATCAGAGAATTGCAACGACAGATGAATGTATTGAGGCTATTTTGTTTATTAGAAATAATACTTAAATTTAATTTTGGTATTTGCCTATTTGGTATGTAATTAAAATTTAAAACTCTAAAAGGAAACTTTTATTCTTTAATCCAGTGTTAATTTTATTTTAATAGACATTTATACTAGTTAGAACCTGGAATAGTTACTTAGAAATTATATTTAAAGTAATTTTGGCATAACTAAATGCTTCCAAGAAAAAAGATTTTATTATTATTCAAATTTCAATAGCAATAAAATAATTCATGTAAATTTTTAGAATACATGTTCTCTTTTTTCAGTGCATTAAAGTTGCTAATTGTGTTATCTCAGTTGTTGATATTGTAAATTGTAACAACCTATACACAGCCCAAATTTGAAATTGTAACAACCTACACACAGCCCAAATTTTGGATAATTTCTCTTAAAAATTGTAAGAATGTATGGGCCTATCTAGTATCTATAGCCAAAGTGCTATAAAATTAATATAAAGTAGCCAGAAGAATCACTTGCAATAATAAAATACATTTACAATACTAAAGTTAACTATGCAGGAGTCACAGTCAGAACTTACAAATTTTAGGGAGTCAGATTTATCTTAAAAGGTGGTCAAAGTCGGATTTTTTTTTTTAAAGGTGGAGTCGGAGTCGGATTTTTTTTGAAAGGTGGAGTCGGAGTCAGATTTTTTTTAAAAGGTGGAGTCGGAGTCGGATCATTTACTATCCGACTCAGCAACCCTGGTTTCTAACCTCGACGTTGCCGACGAGTGTCTCCGCCACATCGCACTATAAACAAACCTTTTCTTCAGGATTAGGTTTCTGAAAATCATTATTTTCAGAAACCTAAATGATAGAATTTTTGCTACAAATCTGGTCACATTATATTGTACAGTCGATTGGGCTAGGCGCACGCAAAGTTTCTCTGCTGATTCCAGTTCATTAGTAGACAATTCGCTGTATTTTCTTGTGAGTTGTCCAGATCGGATATTATTAACAAATCGTTGGCAATATGCTGTTACTCTAATTAATTTATCATAAGAGGAATAGCGGCAAAACAGGTCCCATTGTGGTATAGTGACCGTTACTTGAGCCTTGATACTTCTCTCTTCCATCGACGTTGTTGTGTTAGTAGGCTGTGCAGGCCAATTTTCTATTTCCTGTCTCAGAAAGGGGGGACCATACCACCACAAATCGTTATCAATCAGCTGAGTAGGTAGCACTCCTCTTGAGGCAAGGCTTGGCAATATGCTGTTACTCTAATTAATTTATCATAAGAGGAATATCGGCAAAACAGGTCCAATTGTGGTATAGTGACCGTTACTTGGGTCTTGATATTTCTCTCTTCCATCGACGTTGTTGTGTTAGTAGGCTGTGCAGGCCAATAAAATATTTTTAATACTTTCAATCGAATAAATTGAAATAATATAATACAATAAACAAATAACTATTAGCATAACAACGTCAGACGAAAACTCTTCGTTCTGTCATCCAGCTTTCGCAAGAAACGCGGCGTCTGGAAAACATTGTCTGCTAAAGTCTCGTAGCAGCGTTAACGGCATTCGTTTTAATTGTGCGTATTTAATTAAATATCTGTTCATCAGAATATACCTGTATTTAATTAAATATCTGTTCAGTGTTTATACTAAATGGGCGCACACGTATTTCTAAAGTGACACAAGTCAAAAACGAACATTTTGAGAAAATTGGAAAAACTACGAAATCAGCTTAACTAAAAACCATTATATAACTAATAATTTTTTTCAAAATTTGTAATCTTTTGAAACCATTTTTTAGGAAAATGGTATCAAAAGATGATGGAGGATTGCTTCCCAAATTATAAAATGGTGCCAACATAAAAATGCAAGTTTTTGACTTGTGTCACTTTAGAAATACGTGTGCGATATATTCGACAATGGAACGCCCGTTATTCAATATTATTATGCATTATTAATGTCTGCTTTGTCGATTCCGTCACATTTGACGTCGTGATGTAATTTTTCACGCCGACGCGGTATAGTGGCGATTTATTTTTGTTCTCGACTGTACAGTACATACAAAGTTATTCTTATTGCTGTTCTGATAACTGAAAATTATACACTAATTTAGTGATGGGCAAACTACTGTCCGCGATTCGTGCACAAGTGTAAGATTTTTTTTTTTAATTTTACTATAAAAATGTTAAATTACATAAACAACCAACATGATTATTTAATTAAATTTAGATTTTGTACACTAAAACGGCCTTTTTAAAAATCTGGAGTGTACCCCACTCAGCTTTCCGATATTTTCGAATATACTGTATAACCTATTGGGGCAACGGATTTTGATTATGGAGCGGCCGTGAAAATTCGTTGAAAACGGAACGTTAATTTTCGACATGATCACAGTATTTTCCTCTACTATGAATACCTCATGTATGAAAGTAAAAACATTTTTTTTACATACGGCCCGCTAGAGACCTTACAGAAGTCCGTGTGGCTCGCGGTCAGAAAACTTTTCTGACCGCGAGCCACACGGACTACACTGACGTTAAAGTTATCGTCGGGCACCGTGCATTAGTAGTAAATAGTCGAAACCAAGTTTTATCCATTTCGATACTTTTTAAAAGAGAAAATTCTGTACTATACTGTATGTATACAATAGCAAAGCTAAATAATAGTACAGTAATGTTAAACAGTTAACGGCAAAAAGCCCATCTTTCTGATGTTTCACCCCTTCAAAGCCAAGTGACTGTTCTTGGACTGCTCCTCGTCCGGTTTTACTAATCGAAAATTAACGGTAATTTGTTAATTAACATATAAAAGGAGATGGAGCTTTGTTAGTAAGACTGGTCAATGCTTACAACTCGCATTAATCGAATATTTGCTCACACTAACTGAAAAACGGTATCAATTTTATAAGTCGCACTAATCGAAATCACATTATTCGAATTCGCACTAATCGAGGCCTACCTGTATCAATGTTTGCTTTTTACTTTCACTTAATTCCTTATTATAAGAAATTAAGTGAAAGTAAAAAGCAAACATTGATAACAGATATATTGAGCTAAGGAATTTTGTAATTCCCTTCCAAATCTTAAGCTGCAATCCATGTTTGGATCGATATTGAGGAAATAATTTACTGAAAGATTAATATGACTGATAATTTATTATTATTTTATCATCATTTATAAATTACTATATATGTCAATTAATAATTCTAATAATTAAATGTTATATAAAAATTAAAAATTATCTATCACTATACAGTATACATAGGTGTTTCTCCCCAGTAATTGATGAAATAATAGACTCACACAAGCACTTTTTATTCAAGTTCTGTGTAAATTGTAGGTTAAGAGTACATTACTTAAGTATTTTTTTATTTTATAATGGCAATATAAACTATATTCAATTGTAATAAAATTTTAGTATTATACTAATAAATCAAAAAATTGTTAAAGTTACATTTGTTTTTGCAAATTTTTCAATTATATGCAATAATAAGTCCTGTGGGTTTTATTATTTTTCCAGAAAAATAATAAAACCCACAGGCCTTAAGCAGGAATTCACTTTATTTGGAAATGTTTTCGGCAAGACATTTTTGGTGAGTTGGTATGGCTGAAGTTCCAAAATAAACATTTTGATGGGTAAGTGTGGCCAAAGAGGCAAGTGTTTTGCCAAAAACATTTCCAAATAAAGAGTATTCCTGCTTAAATGCATGTGGTTTTTATTATATGTAGTAAGAATTTGAATATTTGATATACTTTAGCCAGGTGATGCTTCACACATTCCTCATGAAGAAATAATGAAGAAAGTAATTGCTGAAGAAATTGGAAAAGATAGTTTTACATGTGTAGCTATATGGGGGATATGTCCAGATCATGTTCAGTATTTAAAGCATAATTATCGCAGATGGTGTACACAATTGGCGTAAGTAATTAAATGATAATTTTTTAATTAAAATTTTACTTCTACTTGAAACATTAGCCAAAAATTAACAGTTATTATTATTGTTTAGAATTGTAAAAATCAGTTAATTTAGATAACGTTTGTACTGAGGATGGGCTATGATCTAACCTGAAAACGTTATAGTTGATTAAAAAGTTTTTTGCCTTGCCTAATGAGCTTTTTATATCGTTTTAAATTACACACAGCAAGAGCTAGTCATACATTAGTCTATTTTGTATATAAGACGATCTCTCTCCAACTTTTTTTGTTTTTTCAGAAAACATTTTTTGGCTTATACATGAGTATATATGGTAAGTAATTTTACTAATTAAAAAGATTTTTTCATAAGTTCATAAAAATTAATGATCACTAAATGAAATAAGAAAAATATAATAATATATTATATTCATTGTACAATTATCCTTTGATTTACATACCCTCAGTTTATGAATTTTTGATTTAATAAACTATATAAATTTATACAATTTTTCAGCCAGAAATTTATACTTTTAAGCCAGAAGACAAATGTAATTTATTTTCTGGCTTAAAAAGAAAGATTGAAAGTGTAGTATTCACTATATACTGTGATACTAGAGTCTATATTTGTGATATGCACATATGTCATTTCCAGTTTTGTTATTATTTTATCTAACATTATTCTAATATTTATTTTTTAATTGTAAAGTTAGAAATTATTTAACATTATAAAATTTTATCAGAAATTTTATGAAACAATATTCAAATTTATTAGTGTAAATAAAAAAAGAGATGTCAGAACATTTTAAACCAGGACTGTCCAATGTCCAACTCATGGCCTACTGCTGTAATGAATGTGGCCCAATATAAAATCATAAACTTCCTTAAAATATTGAAATTTTTATATACTTATTTTTATTTTTGAAATTTGCTGTAACATCATCAAATATCCTACTAATAAAGAAAAAGAAATTGAAGAGTATGATCCCACTTAAGTTATTGAGAACTTAAAAACTGCTTATTAGGTGAAAATTCATAAATCAAAAACTCATTTCCCATTAACTTCAATGTAAAAATTTTTAATTGATTTTTGGATACCAAAAATATCACTGCCATTTTGTCTATTGATGTTAAACTCATTCTAAACACATGAATATAAATATTATTTTAAATGCTATAATACAATCTATTGTTACCTATTTAGCCTATTTATTGCTATTTGATTTTAAATTTCAAAGCTGCTAAATGTGCAATGATTACATATATTTAAGCATAATATGGCAATAAACATGCCAATCATTGCACTTTTACTTATAAGTTTAAAATTATAAATTTTTCACCAAATATTATCTTAAATTTATGTAATTTTTAAAAATCTTCATTCTGATAAATTATTTGCAAAAATATATTCAAATTTCTGGAAGTTAGTATTGATGATTTTAATTTTTTTTTGTTAAAAATTCATTAATTATAAATTTTATTGTGATATGTATTTTAATGAAATTAATAAATACAAAATAGTATACTTATATAAACAGTTACATTGGTTATGTTTAGCATAGTCCAATAGAATAATAAAAATATCATCATAGTTATAACTTATATACAAATAAAAAAGCATATTTATAAATTTACACTTCTGGAATAATATGTAATATGTAATCATTGTTTTATGAACTGTCAATACCATTGAATAATGCAGTAAGTTACATTATGGATACTTTTGATAATTTTCAATTGTGTTTTAAATGATGCAATTTTGTTCTTTTTTATTATTTTCTAACAAAAATATCTATCAATAGATAAACTTTTTTTGTGGTAGAGTCTCAAATAATATTTTGCAGGAGAACTAAAACTTTTAAGCTCCGCCACTGGTCTAATGTCTTCAATTTCATATATGACGTCAGTGTGATTCCATTATGATAGTCACGTTGGAAAACATCAAAACCAAATGATGCTGCGTACTGAATGATGTATTGAAGTGATATCGACGTCGAATTCCAAAATTTTTGGGAACTTGTCACTATCGAAAATTACTATCCAATAATGACGTAACAATGAGTAACGTCATAAATAGATAACAATGATGACATCACCATGCCATAATAGTATATATGATTGTCCATATGCTGTATATTATTATATACAAATATGAAAAATGAAAGGCTTGGGTAGTATTACAGTATGAAGTGCTGATTAATGTCATTAAATGCTTCAAGTTTTTTTTCTAAATATGATTTATAAAAACATAATCCTAACAATTTTCTTAATGCAGTATAATTTTTTCCCACCGTAAATTTAATACGATGAAAACAAAGGGCTATTGTGAATTTGAATAATAAATTAAAATTAACTATTTTTACATAAAATTATAATAATTTAGTCGGTAATTAGAATTATATGTGAAACTTAAAGCACTTTTTAAATTTTAATACAAGGGGAAATCAAAAAGTTCTTATCCTCACCATGTTATATGTATAAATCTGTAATTTTAAGCAATGAAAGGTTACTCTCTTAGTAACATGCATGGCATTTTTATTTTGACAGATTCTGTTTAATTGCAATTAGACGCGTGATAGCAGAAAAAGGTGTCAAGTTGAACAAAAGTGAATATCGAGTCGTGATACGGTTTCTCTATCTTCAAGGGAAAACTGCACAAACAATTTATGAAGAGATATCAATTGTGTATAGCGAGGAATGTCCATCATAATTTTATGAAACTGTGAAACGGGAATTCAAATGTGATCGCACCAGCTTACAGGATGGTCCAAATGAAGGCCATCCAGCAAGGTCATGTTGCCTGTGTTTTGGGAAGCAAAGGTATCATATTGACAAATGGCAGGATCATACTTATAAAATGGGCATACTACAGGAAATACTTGCTACAAAGTTACGAGACAGTATGAAGGAAAAAAGATGTAGTTTGCTATCAAAATATATATTACTGCTAGTTGAAAATCCACCTACAAACCGAGCTGCAGAAAAGTCATTTTCAGTTCAAATAGAGCTATAAAACCTTGCCCCATTTCCCATATTCTCCCGACCTGGCACCTTCAAGCTTCTTTCTGTTTCGAAATTATGAAAAAAACAATTACAAGGAAGAAGTTTCTTCGATGATGAAGAAGTCAATATTGCTGTGGAAAGTTGGTTTGCCTCCAAACCTGCCGACTTCTACAAAGATAGGACTAAACAACTGTTCCGCAGGTGTGAGAAGTGTATAGCCCACTAAAGGCGGATTCCCACTTGAGCTGCGCCACCGCGGGCTGATGAACCACAAACGCCGATATGCCCAGTATTTATTCCCATTCAATGATTCAATTAAGCGTTTGAGGTAAACAATTGATGACATCAATATTTGAATTGTATTATTTAAATTATAAGTATTAAATTATATGTAGTAATTATAATATAATAAAATTTGTTTTGGAAATAATTAATAATAAAGTTCAAACACAATATAGCACAACTAGCAGTGTGTAGGAATGGGTTTTATTAAAGACTGTAAAAATGCTTTCGGCATTTTTCAATACCATCTTCAGTTACATACTCACTCAACATTAGAACAGTTTTTTAAACAAAGGATTCTAGAACAAAGTAGTAAAATTTGAAAATAAATTTCACGGGAAAACAAACAAAAAAAAAATAAATCTTTTGGATAAAATAAATTAACATAAATTATTAAAGAAAAATAAACAAAAACTAATAAAAAATCAGAAAATACATATATCGGCTAGGTGTTAAGGATCAGTATCATACAACAGTCAAAAGTCCAGCGACTAGATGCGTTTAGGTTAAAATTAACTCGAGAATCTTGAAATGAATTTTGAATGTTACACCTAAACGCATCTAGTCGCTGGACTTTTGACTGTTGTATGATACTGATCCTTAACACTAGCCGATATATGTATTTTCTGATTTTTTATTAGTTTTTGTTTATTATTCTTTAATAATTTATTATGTTAATTTATTTTATCCAAAAGATTTATTTTTTGTTTGTTTTCCCATGAAATTTATTTTCAAATTTTACTACTTTGTTTTAGAATCCTTTGTTTAAAAAACTGTTCTAATGTTGAGTGAGTATGTAACTGAAGATGGTATTAAGAAATGCCAAAAGCATTTTTACAATCTCTAATAAAACCCATTTCTACACACTGCTAGTTGTGCTGTATTGTGTTTGAACTTTATTTAAATTGGTGATAAGCAGTTTTGTGTTTTAGAAGAATTTTAATTAATAATAGTTATGATATTATATTATAATTAATTCTTTACTGGGTATATCACTTTCCATAAATATTTTTATGGAAAATGGATGATTTTTAATGAAATTGCTTAAAAATTCATGTTTTAGTTTATAATGTTATGATGATTTAATTGTATTGAATTTTTCATTGAAATTTGTAAAATGGTATTCATTTTCTAATGTGTTTTTCAAAACATATTTCAAAATCTAACTCATTTAATATGTAAATGAATTTAAAACTCTATAGAAATGAGTGCACAATGATTAGTTGAAATTACTTCAATATATCATTTTATATTCAAAACATCTAATATGTAAAAAAATAAATACAATAATGAAAAACTAAAATATACTTTAAGTCCAATTTATAAGATTAAAGCATTTCTGGAAAATGCTTGTAAATCAAATTCTCATAAACAGAGGTCTAAATTCCGATTAATTTCCATTAAAAAATTATTATGCATTCTTGAGCCAAAAATAGCCATTGTTTTCACTGAAATATGTTCAGATACTATCTGATTACATAAATGATGACAAAATAACTTCTATAATTAGCATTAAATGTTATAAAATAACCTAATAATTCAGTTTTCTTAGAGAGCTTAATAAAAAAGCCTAAAAAATTCCAACATGCTGTGCCATTTATTATTCAGAATATACAGATTCAATTTCAGATGTTATATCTACATATGAATTTAGAGAAAGATAGGTATAAACCAGGGATGGGCAACCTCCGGCCCGCAGGCCACATTATTTTATTATATCTAATACCAATGCTATGTATACTTATATATCTGTGCCTTCTCTTTTTTAAATAAATACTATTATTATCAATTGTTTTTGTTTTGGCCCGTAGCCCTCCATAAATTTTTCTATATGGCCCCCTACAAAAAAGAGGTTGCCCACCCTAGTATAAACCATCAATCCCCATCCTTCATGGTGACAAGTATAAGGTAGTAGTAAGAAAGTATAAGATAAAACAGTCACTTATCACCCTGTAGGATCCAGACTCGATTTTAAGTTCCACTCCTCCAGATAGATCAGCCTGTTGATCTTACTAAGGTGTGGCTAGATCATGAAGGGCATTGGAATATCTTGGTGCTTAGTAACTGCTGATTGGAAAGTGGCATAAAGTTACACAGGAATATAATAGTAGTTCTATTTTACTAGTGCTTGATTAGAAAGCAGATCATAAAAACTGAAAAGAGAGACTGAAAATATTTCAAAAAGTTGATGCCCTCATTTGTTTAATAATCTTATAAAGTTTTCTATGCGAAATACATTAACCACAATAATTCAGTTCAAGCATTAATCAAAAACAAAGAAAAGAAAAGAAAATTTGAATTCAATGAAAATGCATTTCATAATTTTCATAGAAAACTAAATATCATTATTTTTCTGCTGAATGGCTATATAATAAAATGTTAGATTACGACTTAGAGCATTCAGATTCAATTCCAACACATCAGATTTTTTTTCTAATTGGTTTTGATTCTAAACCTATTAATTCCATCCATTATTTTATTAACAGACCTATCACATAAATGATTTGAATTAGCCAAGTGAATTCACTTTCAATACTTTACCAAGTGAATTCACTTTCAAACACAATCATAAGGACTTGAAATTAAATTTGTTTCCCATTTGAAATATATATACAGTGGATTCAGCTTAATTGGGACACATCGGGACTAAGCCATTTTGTCCCAATTAAACAAAGTAATAAATTAATAAATTCTAAAATAAAATATGTAATTCGTATGTAAATAAATACTAGATAAAAAAATAATAATTAGGTACCTATTTTAATGATTTATTAAAACAGACTAATTATTAATTTTTTTACCAATATCCTCTTGACTTCTTCATCACTGGGCTGCTGATATTCACGCCTCGCCCACTATCTATAGAAATCCATTAGTTCTAATGCTTCTTCGACTTCTGAATCCTTTCCATCACGCTTTCTTTTGACTAATGCGCTTCTTTGACTTCTGGATCCTTTCCATCATGCTTTCTTTTGAATGTTTCCTTCTTCGACTTCTGAATCCTTTCCATCATGCTTTCTTTTGGATGTTCCTCACACCTTGCCTGCTTACTATAGAAAACCATTGATCTAATGCTTTTTTGCCCGCTAACTATAGAAAACCATTTGATCTAATGCTTCTTCGACTTGTATCCTTTCCATCATGCTTTCTTTTGGATGTTCCTGGAATTTCTTTCTGTTATGCCCACTCCTCACGCAGTTGATTTTCTTGTAGAAAACACGTTATGGTAGATTTTGATATACCAGTTACATGAGGAGTCTACAATAGCTTATATTAAATGGCTGGCTTTTAATTTTATCCAGCCAAGCAATTTTACTCGAAAGTATAAAATCATTTCTTGACATCTTGGCAGATTTAAAAATTTTAAATAAAATCGACACTGTAAATGAATATAGCTAGGTACAGTAACAATAAACTCTTAAGTACTTGCACACTTGCCAGACTCACGACAATAGATAACTGATTTTCATCATGCTAGTGTTGCTGAATACAGTATTGTTATGTATTATCTATCAACAATGATATTTACTTATAATTTTACTAAAAAATGGATGTTTATATTATTTGCAGCAACAGTGTATCGATGATAAGAAACGATCCGCTCCATTGTGTTAGTCTGTATTGTCTTGTAGAAAGGTTTAATCTGAAAAATTACCGGTATTAATAAAATGTTATAATTTTTATATGAGGAATTTTTTAAGAAAGCACATAAAAAATATTAGTGTACATAGTGTTGCCATACTTTTGAAAAATCCTTAAAATATATCAAAAATTGAAAATTCCTTTTCTGCTACTGTCCCAATTAAGTGTTTAATTATGTATTAGTTTATTAGTTTGGTTTCCGTTCTTTGAGATTTGTCCCAATTAAGTGGAATCCACTGCATATATATAAAAAGTCTGTGGGGCATAAATCAGCAGATGATGATATTGGTACTGGATATACTCCTCCACATTAAAAAAGCATGCTGTTGTCTAATTTTAAAACATTCACTCATTATAAATGTCTTGTAAATGTGGAATAAAGCTTGTAAATTGAATTTTTGGAACAAATTATATTTCTTGTAAAAACAAGGTCTCTTATATTAAGGCCTTGTAAATTCAATATAATTATACAGGCATACTTTGTTATTTCAGTGGTTTCATTCCAAACTATTTCCATAAAGTAAATCACAACCTTTTTTCATTTGGTAATGCATATAAAAGCCTAAAAACATATTTACACTATTATTCATTGAGTGTACAATAGCACTAGGCCTAAAAAGCTTGGCCAGATGGCCATGTTTTAATGCATTTGTGTATCAGTGTATCACCTTGGAGGATTCAGGTTTGATTCTGGAACTCACACCTTCAGTTTTTCAGGATGGTTCTGGGCTTGACTAGTCTATGTGTTAATTTATGTTTTATATACAGTGGATTCTGCTTAATTGGGACACATTGGGACTAAGCCATTTTGGTCCAATTAAGCAGCTGCCCCAATTAAACGAAGTAATAATAAATTCTAAAATAAAATATGTATTTCGTAGGTAAATAAATAATAGATAAAAAAATAATAATTAGGTATCTATTTTAATGCTTTATTAAAATAGGTACCTAATTGTTAGCTTTTTACCAATCTTCTCTGACTTCGTCTTCAACACTGGGCCACTGATATTCATGCCTCGCCCACTAAACAGAATTTCTTTCTGTAATGTCCACTTCTCACACAGTTGATTTTCTTGTTATAGGAGACACGCTATGGTAGATTTTGATTTATTTCAGCAAGTCTACGATGGCTTGTATTAAATGGTTGGTTTTTAATTTTATCCACCAAAGCAATTTTACTTGAAAGTGTAAAATCCTTTCTTGTCATCTTGACAAAAATTAAAAATTTTAAATAAAATCGACACTGTAAATGAATATTGCTAGGTACAATAACAGTAGATGCACACTTGCCAGACTCACATCAATAGATAACTGATTCTCATCACTCTAGTGTTGCCAAATACAGTATTGTTGTGTATTATTTATCAACAATGATATTTACTTATAATTTTACTAAAGAATGGATGTTTATATTAGTGCGGCAACAGTGTGTCGATGATGTGTATGTAATAGGACGCGAAGAAGCGATCCGCTCCATTGTGTTAGTCTGTATTGTCTTACAGAAAATTGAAAAATTACCAGTACAATAAAATGTTGTAATAATTTTTATATAGGGGTTTTTTTTAAGAAAGCACACAACAAGTATTAGTGTACATAGAGTTGCCATACTTTTGAAAAATCCCTAAAATATATCAAAAATTGAAAATTCCTTTTCTGCTACTGTCTCAATTAAGTGAAAAGTTGTCTCAATTAAGCGAAAAGTTGTCCCAATTAAGTGTTTAATTATGTATTAGTTTGGTTTCCGTATCTACAAGTAGCAAACGCAACCTATGAAACTACAGTGTATAGAAAACTGACATACATAACGAGTATTATATCGAAATGGTCAAATGACCTGCTAAAGTACAAAAAAGTGGCTTTTAGGGCATATTTTAGAAGGCTGTTAACACATTGCATGACAGATGAGGCAAAAAGAGCAGAGAAAGAATTTATTTTTAGAGAAGGCAGAATACGACAATAATTTTATTCAAGAGATTTACAAAGAAATGACCAAGAATAGAGATAATGGTGTACCAAATGCGTCAACTAGCAGGGAGTCGGCATCAGAACAATATGAACAACAGATATATATATATATATCATTGCTGTATGAAATTGCTAAGTATAAACTTTTCAGAGAAGTAGCAAAAAGAACAGCGGTTACATTGGCACCTAAGAGAAATAAAACTTTATTTTCAGCACTGAGAAATAATAAAAAGCCCTATCCAAAACAGCACTTATCAAGAGTATATGCGATTCCTATGTATAATAAAACTATAGGGCAGCATGAAGAATATATTGATGTAATGACGAGGAATCTCTCTCAAAGGATCGACAAACGTAAAAAAAAATATGAACACCCATTTAAGTACATCATTAGCTAAGAGTTTTTATGAATATGAACTGGATATAGATTGGAAACAAGCAAAATTTATAAAAACAGGTTTTGAACATAAACATGCATATCTACAAGAATCCCTGGTTATAGCAGAAATGGGAATGCACGAGAATGTTATAAATGAACAACCCAGTACGTCGTTCTCCCATGTATGGAGTTACGGAATTATGCATAAATTATGAAC
Organism: Olivierus martensii; assembly: GCA_000484575.1. Lineage (NCBI taxonomy): Eukaryota > Metazoa > Arthropoda > Arachnida > Scorpiones > Buthidae > Olivierus > Olivierus martensii. The sequence goes on along the minus strand of AYEL01065038.1, from coordinate 4,495 downwards.
TTTTAAAGTTATTGTTATGTTATATTATTTTGTTAATATGTTCATGTTTGTATATAATATTTATAGCTTACTAATATTTTAGTTTTTAATTAGTTACTATGTTAAAAATTTTTAAGCCTTTTGCATATATAGTGACATAATGATTAAAATGATGAATGTAAATATTTTTGAATTTAAAATTTAAAATGTTTGGAAGCTGAAGATGATCTGTAATAGATCAAAAACGTTTCTTTTCTTAAAATAAATCTAGTTACTGCTTATAGTACTTGAGTTTAATGTTTCTAGTGTTGAAAGCAGAGTTAGAGTCAAGTAATGTGTGGGAATTGGAAACCTCCTGTCATCCTCAATTCGTTGTTATTAAGTTCTATAGCAATATCTAGGAAGTGCACCTTAAACATGCTAGTCTGTTCTCGGTTTAACTTTAAATCTGTACAAGAACTGCTAGAAGAGTTCGAATTAACGATATTAAGAAATATAACCTGATGATGGTCGGAGGGACCGAAAACGTTTGTAGTTGTAGTACAAGTGTAAAGTATCTAGAGAGGAAGTAATAACTCAACCGCAGTAAGTGCTTTTAGTTGTAAGAAATATTAGAAGAGGTTAAGCGGTGTTTGTTAAATATGTATCTGATATTAAAGAATATTTTATAAAATCTGAAAAAATTAGAATTTTCCTAAATTGCTAGGTCCTTACTTATGAACTCAAAATTTTGCAATGCATCAAAAAGAGCCAAGGGAAAGAAAATTGAGGGGATCTTGTGATTTGAGATTCTGCACTTTCCACCTGCTAAAGAAAAAAAAACGTGTTTTTGATAATTAATCGTTTCTAAAAATAGTTTATTATTTCGCAGCATTGTAGTTGGCAATTTCGCGTCACTTCACCGCATTTATAAATAAATGATTAAATTTTTAATCATATTTGCAAAGGAAAATTTTTGATAAATATCTTCATTCTTAGATACTTCAGTAAATTCTTCATCTAATTTTATATTTTTATTTAAACCATTCATTAATTTTCAAATAATGATAAAGCTGTTCTGGTATGCAGCTATCTTCTTATTTTATATATACTAAAAAATTTTGAAACAATTTCTCAAACAGATTGAAATGGTTTAACATATAATGATACAATTACGAAATAAATATTAGAAGATAAAATAATAAACAATACTTGAAGAAATGAGCATTATGTTATAGCCAGAAATGACCTACACAGGATGTCACAAATTCTGACCCCAGTATCGCAATATATAATGATTACTAAATTTTCAACTTTTATCTTTAAGAAAAACAACAAATTTTTTTATCATCATATAATTGCTAAGAAAGAGAGAATTTTTGATTCTATTTATGATCATAATTTGCATATTATATATTCAATTAAAAATATTCATAAAAAAATAAATATATTTTTCTGACAGAAAATCTTACAATATAATCAAGTAAACATTTCAGAGAATATAAAAAATTAAAATATGAAGTAAAATTTTATATAATATGCAATTTAGAATTCTTCAAGGTTTAAGAATTATATTTCACATTCCCACAGTTAGATTTTATTTCCCTAGTTCACATCCCTCCCCCACTTGCGCACCACCTCTAAATGACCTTGGACAACTCAGGGTAATAAGATCACTCAGTCTGTTTACAAATAAAATGGAGATGCATTTGTTTTGACTTGGGAAAAAGATTTATGACTTAATGAAATATGATACTATGTTTATTTACATAATTTTGATAAGAAGTATCATATTACTTAAAAATTCATTAAAAATCAATAAATTTATAGTAAACAAAAAATGATTTTTTTGTATTAGAAAATAGACACTTTGCCGAAAAATAAAGTTTCATACATTTGAAAGGTTTATTTTAACAAAACAATGAAAATTTTGCATAATTAAGGGTTAATTATTCCACATACAAATTTCATTTTCCCACTACAATTCGGTTTCATGTTATTATTTATGGGTTAAATCTTTTAATAAATCTAACAAATTATTGCTTTTAAAGATTTTTGTTATTTATAATCAAAGATAGTATATTAGTCACTAAGACTGTTCAAATATTAATAACTAAGTCCCTTTATTTAGTCAGACACTTTATTGCATTTGCTGCCTTCCTCAGCTTCAAACTGAGGAAGATGCCAAGTGCATTGAAAACACTTTTTGTATAACAAAACATTTGACAGTTAAAAGACTTAGTTATTAATATAATTAAAGATATTTAAATTATTTAAATATTTCCTTCTGTTGAAAAACAATAAAAGCATATATACTTTGATAAAAGATATAAATTTGTTAACTTTATCCAAAGTTAATAAATTTATGATCTATTTGAATTTTGTGCATTTTTCTTGGTGTTTGGATTACATGTGATTAATTGGGATAGTCTAGAAATGAATTACTCTGGATAGTTCACAAAATACTCAAAAAGAATCAGAATTATGGATATGCATTTAATATTAAAAAATAAATCAATTTGCATTCATATATTATAATCATTCATATATATATACATACACACTTATATACACAAATATTTTATTATTTATTGAAAAAGGAAACAAGAAATTTGTTAATTTGCCAATCTTCTAAAATATAATAAAGAAATGAATTTGAACATTTAAAAATCATTTAAATAGTGCATCATCTAAGATAAATCATTGACAATTAAATATCATTTCTGGATTGAGGATTAATCCCAGTTAATCCAACTCAGAAGTGATCAAGAATCTGCTGTATTTAGTTTTTATTAAAAAGTTTAGAAGATACTTTTTATCATTTATTTATATTATTATTTTTATATTTAAGAGCAAAGCTGTTGCTAAAGTAGGTGCTGCTCGTTATCAATGGCAAATTATGGAATCATTAGGTCTAGAAAATGAAGAAATTAAGAAGTTTGCAGATGCTAGTTATTGGCTTCATTATTTTCCTCCTCTTGCAATCCAAGATCTAAAATCAATGGGGTTGAAGGTAAAAATTTTATTATGTTAAATTTTTTAGATTTTATGTTAATTACATTAATTTTATTTATTGTTATTGTTAAAATATGAAATATTATAGGTTGATTGGAGACGTTCTTTTATCACAACTGATGTTAATCCATTTTATGATTCTTTTGTACGTTGGCAATACATTCGATTGAAAGAAAGAAATAAAGTACTTTATGGAAAACGGTAAAATAAAATTTTTGTTATTTAAGGGAAAATGCTGATATTAAATTTTTATACCAAATGATTTTTGTATCTTTTTCAAGCATATTTATTTTCATATTAGCTTTAATTATGCAAATTAATTTTCTTGCTTATGTAACAGTAAGATTACTAATATATCTGACTGATTTTATAATTACTAGCACACACTTCTTTGATTTTTGAATCTTCAGTTTACAGTAACTTACTTATTTGAGCAAATATGTATTCTAAATCCTGACAGATTTATGGGTTGATGCAATAATTTTTTCCATTTCTGTAGATTGTATCGCATGCTTTGTCTGGAAAGTATTGATTTTATTAACTTAAAGAAAACAAACTAAATCTTGGAGGAGACCAGATGGCCAAATGGTAACTTGTTGGCATGCCTCACAGGAGGATTAAGGTTCACATTCCAAGTCTGGTCCTGGTTTTTTTGGGGGGTGCTGGGTCTAGTCCGGCGATCCCTGTTCTTCACTATCTGGCCCCTCCATGGTTTGGTGAGCCCATGGTTGGAACTGGCCCTGCCCCCTTAGTAATCTCCCTGATTGAAAAGGGGACATAAAATATGCAAAAAAAAATATCTTGGAAGATATTAATCCAACTGAACCTAATTCATATCATATATTAGGTAAACCCTTGATTATTATGACTAAATTTAAGAAGGATTTTTTAATTCATTGGTATACCCTTTTAATTATTAATTGGTTTATTAATTCTGAAATCATGTTAACATTAATCAAATTTACTTCATATTATTAAAATTCATTTATAATCATCAAGTGTTTATTTGACATGCATTAGATTCAATTAAAGAAAATGATATAAATTTTTAAGTTTAATTATTCATATTATAATGTAAAAAGTTTTATTTATACAATTTATTCAACTTGAGTAGTTTGTGTTATGTGAATTTGTTTCTTAATTCATACAAATTAAATATTACTTTAACATGAAAAAGATTTATATAAAATATTATTTCATTGATTATAGATATACTATATTTTCTCCAAAAGACAATCAACCTTGCATGGATCATGATCGTAGCACTGGAGAGGTTAGTTACAGAATTTTCTTGAAGTTCAGTATTATCTAATAATAAAAATTTAAAAAATAAGGAAATTAGTTAATTTTAAAAATATGGGTATATGAATAATAGTTAATTTTCAATAATTGATATATTTTTAGGGTGTTGGACTTCAAGAATATACATTGATTAAATTAAAAATTCAACAACCATTTCCATCAAAATTAAGGTGAAATTTATTTATAAAATTTATATAAATTTATAAATATTAATTAATTT
>AYEL01065036.1:0-13354 GCA_000484575.1 Olivierus martensii | reverse complement strand
CCGCCATCAACGATTTTGCAATAATGGTAGTCAATCAACCAGATGGCCAAGTTGTCACCAGGATGGAAACATGTTGTATTTCCTCTATGTAGTATTCTTATTTAATTTCAGTTCTCATACATATAAAATTTTAATTGTCCAGGTTTGATCTATTCAGCTTCATCCTAAAATGCATAGAAATATAGAATCCAAATTCTATGCTTCCAAAAAATTTTTGATGGATCTGGCTAGGCATCAGTTCACCTATTGCAAAGTCCTACTGACTTGATAACAGACATGAGCAGTTCATAGTTGGATTTGGAATGAATACCATTATGTCAGAAGTGAAACAATGATTGGAAAACAGCATTAAAAAAATAATTTATATATAATTTAATTTATAAAATGCAGACTATAATTAACTTCAACCTATTTATTAATTTTCAAGCATTCTAAAATATACGAATGTATTTAATTGTTACTGAAAACTAAATGATGAAGTTATCTTAAATTCATATACAAGTGAAACAATAAAATACTAATTCAGAATTAATAATTTCTACATAACTGCAATTATGGAAATCTTATTTATTTTATGAAGTACATATATATAATCCCTGACTTATGATGATCCATACTTATTATGGCCGCCATCAACGATTTTGCAATAATGGTAGTCAATCAACCAGATGGCCAAGTTGTCACCAGGATGGAAACATGTTGTATTTCCTCTATGTAGTATTCTTATTTAATTTCAGTTCTCATACATATAAAATTTTAATTGTCCAGGTTTGATCTATTCAGCTTCATCCTAAAATGCATAGAAATATAGAATCCAAATTCTATGCTTCCAAAAAATTTTTGATGGATCTGGCTAGGCATCAGTTCACCTATTGCAAAGTCCTACTGACTTGATAACAGACATGAGCAGTTCATAGTTGATTTGGAATGAATACCATTATGTCAGAAGTGAAACGATGATTGGAAAACAGCATTAAAAAAAATAATTGCTTATATTTTCCAAAACTTGGTTAGGTTAGTTTGAATTAAGTTGTCAAAGGCTACTTTTGGCAATGGCCACTTTTAGAGCTCCTACAGACTGCCCAATACTTATAGGAAAATCAGCTGGAAAGTTAAAAAATAGAGTTAAATGAACTCTATTTGGTCAGGCCTGAACTCTTCTTGGAAAACAATATATGAGACCCGAAAGTGAACCTGGATCTTTCAAGATGGTAAATTACTACTTTACCACGCAGCCAATGCTAGAAACTTTGACACGGGAAAATAAGCATTTCATCTGTTTTTTATATCACGTTTTCTTGTTTTATCCATATAAAGTTTTGGTATGCACAATTTTTTCATTTTAAAGAGCAAACAGTGTTATTTAATATTATTGTACACTACTACATTTTAAAAGAATATTGAATATTTCAAGTTCAGATGATTGGGAAACAAACCTCCATTTATATAACATTGTGCCTAACTATGGAAAATCATATTCCAAGTTATGACGAATCTGAATTATGTCCAAAATTTTTTAACTCGACCCTATCATAAATCAGGTATTCTCTGTATGTAAAAAATAATTTTTCAGATATATAAGTTTTCTAAATCAAAACTGCTTACTGTAAAATTCATATTTATATAACCCAAATAAAAACCATCAAATGATTCTTTAATAAATACTATACAATAATTAACATAAAAATAAAATTCTATAATCCTGTATAGTTATCATATAAAATTAATTTATATCATATTAGTTAACTAATATTATAGTTTTAATTTAATATCATATATAACTTCTTATGTATTGTAAATTACATAGTTATCATATATAAATTAAAATTATTGAATTAATTAGAGTAAAAGATGTTTAATAAATTTAAGTACAGGCTATCTTGTTATTGTGATAGTTATGTTCCAAACCACTACTGTAAAGCAAATCAAACTTTTTTAATAAATTTAAGTACAGGCTATCTTGTTATTGTGATAGTTATGTTCCAAACCACTAACTTACTGTAAAGCAAATCAAGCTTTTTTTTATTTACTAATGCCTGTAAAAACTTAAAAACATATTTACACTATTATTCATTAAACACATAGCACTAGGCCTGAAAAACTCTGCCAGATGACCATGTTTTAAAGCATTTGCATATCAGCTTGGAGGATCCAACATTTGATTTTAGGTCACACATCTTTAGATTTTCAGGATAGCTCCAGGTCTAGCCAGTTTGTATTAATTTATGTTTATATACTTATTCTATTAGTTTGCAGATAATATTCATTTTGATATATAAAATAAAAACATGGAATATAATTAAGAAGTGCCAAAAAGCAAAGCCTGTAAATGTATGCCTGTATTTTCTAAATAATAGCATTAAAATAATAATAAATAAAAACTTTAAAAAATTTGCATATTATTAAAAACATATTAAAATTCATTGAATTTATAAAGGAATTTAATACAGTACCCAATTCAACTGTCCTATTAGTGATCTGTTTAAACATATATTTGAAGTTGTTTATAACAGTTAATCTTTTTTAGTCACTGTCCAATATTTATTCAAATTATCAAATAGATCAAGTTATCTGTTCTGATAAAGTTAAATATCAAAATGATTATTGAATAATGATGTTTATGATAAATGTTTTTTTTTTTTTGTTACTAACAAAATAAAAATGATCATATATAAATTATATTATGGATTAATCAATAATATATGTAATATGTTTAATTAATAACATAACATATTATAATAATTCTGATCAACTAAAAGAATGTCTTATCATGAAAGTATATTTTAATGGGGACCTTTCTACAGATCATATATATTGTAGCCACTGATATTAAATGTAAAGAACAAAAGTAAAAATATTTTGAGATAGGACTTTAGCATATAAGATTAAATTCGTCATTATTAGTGCACAGATTATTTACTTACTCTATCTATATGTGTATTAGACAGCATTTATTCATATTATTCTATCTAATACAGTATGTTGGAATATATTGTATACATAAAGTCAATTTATCATTTATGTGATTAGTAAAATAAAAATTAAAAACTAAAATGATTTTCTGACAATATGAATTATATTTATGCAAATATATTTTTAGTATATTCATTGAATTTTTGATAACTTCTTTAATTAAATGTAAATTTATATGCAAGATGCAATAAAAGTTTAAAAGTAGAATCTTATTATTATTTTATGTCATTAACTTCCTTATTATTTTATGAACTAAAAAGAAGTTTATCAAGATAAAATTGGACAAAATCCAATTTTTTTTTTATTACAAAAATGAGATTTTAATTTATATTTAAGAGATTCAGAAGTTATATCCATATAATATTCATAACATGATTTCATAGATTCCACTTTTTAATTATTCAAATTTAACTTTTGATTAAAACTTTCCCGCCATACAACATGGTATATTAATAACATTAATTAAAATGATTACAATTTTTGAAATTTTGTACATATAAAAAATTTTACATAAAATTCATAGAAAACAGTAACCTATTTAATTTCATATAAATGTAGAATATTAGGAAGAAAATTATATAGTATATTGCTGAAAATGTTTTTGATGAAATTTGGACACTTGAATCCTAGACTGGTCAATTATTAATCATTTGATCTTTAGAATCTTTTCTCACCCCATTAAGCATTAAATAATTTAGGTGTTCCTTAAAAAATAATGGTCAAATATAATAGCTAATAATACATTGGAAGCATGTCCTCAGCACATCAGCAACATCAAGAGTTAAACTAAAATAATGCAATGATAAAAGACAGTATTGGATATTTTTCATATTATTATAGAAATTATTATTATTATAAAATAAACAGCACTGATCAGGAGGGAAGAAATATTACAAAACTTTTTCAGCCTACTCATAAGCTATACCTATACTACCAAGATCTCAAAAGTCAAAAAGTAAGTCATTTTCTGTAATAAAATCTTCTCTTCTGATCACTGCTGTTTATCTTTTATTTTAATTTTACATTAGTAAGTAAAATATGAATTTCATAATTAATAATAATAATAATAATAATCAGTATATAGTGATTATAAAAGCTGTCTTATTTTAATTTTACATTAGTAAGTAAAATATGAATTTCATAATTAATAATAATAATAATCAGTATATAGTGATTATAAAAGCTGTTAGCTGTCAACATAGAAGCATATATAAGTAAGAATATTGATGAATTTTACCTTATTTGCAATGCAATAAATGTGCATTATATTTTTGTCTTTTGAAAGGAAACAATTACCATGAATCTGCATTAAAGTTCACTTATAAACATGTAATAATAAATTTCATTTCTTTTTTGTGAAACAAATGATAGGATCTTAATAAAAATTTCATTCCATTATCTTTAGAATTAAGTATATGCTAAATATTCATCCTCTAAGCATATATTTCAGAATTAATACTAATCTCACACTTTTCAATTTTAATTAAATTTACATCTTAGCCAATCAAATCACAGATAATTTGGACTTTCAAGATCTTTTAATGAAAATTTTATGCATACTGTATATAGGCCCTATTTTCTTTTTTTTTATGTGCAGTAATAAATCTCGAATACTCTCCATTGCCTCAAGAACGAATTGTAAAACATCCGTTTCTCAATCATGTCATCTTAAAACTTTTTAATATTGTTATCAAGAAATTCTACTGATTGACGCTGGGTATTAACAATATCTCCGAAAATACAGTACTGTACTGTATCGAAAATGATTATTACAATTTTGAACTCTTCTCTTGTTGCTTAAATAACTTTTCACATTAAATTCGACTATTTTAGGTACTTTGTTTGGCTACCGATTTATATCAACAATGCAATCATTTCAAGACAAATAAATTCAAAGATACAAATATTTACTAAAAAAAATTAATCGAACTTACTGTTAACAGGATCACATAAGGAAAATTCCAATATTACACATCTGGTGATAACTGTAACTCCTTAAATTTTTTTGTGGATTTGTTACACTTTTATAAACAATATATGGTATCAGAGATGAATTTTTTCGTTTCGAGCCTACACACAGACGTGCTTAACACTGAAGCATTCCGATCGAACTTCTCCAGTAAGAAATGAAAGCCGGGTTAATTAAAAGCATTCCTTAGAATTCTGTGCAGCATTCTGATACTCGTAATACTTAAATTTAACCTTCTTTTTCTTCTTCTATCTTTTTATACGGAGGTTAAATTTAACCTAAACTTAACAATCCATTTTCTATCCACCAAATGCTAACCGACCACACTCACATGATGGAAGACGGACTTTTGTCAAACAAATCATCGACATTAATCAGATTCTTGTTAGTAATTATATATTTATCTGTAAATATTTCAGTTTATTTAATATATTAATCATAGTTATAGTAATGAAATTATTAAAACATTATTATTGTATTAAATTTATTGATATCAAACATTTTGTGTTTTATTCCATGATATACAGTATATTTTACGTTTCAGTCAAATAAAATTACCGTACAGTACCTTAGCATTAAATTAAAATAATAAATTTTTATAATTTGTCTTTATTCAAAATATTATGACGTATCATAACAGCAGAAAACTCACGAATATTACGAGTCCATATAAATTCAAAAACAAATTTTCTCATATTTACATGAACAAAGTGCCTTTTTTGTATCTATTCATCCGTTTTTCTTTTTTTTTGTGAATAGAATTTTAAAGAAAATTTTGTTGTATGGAACGGTAAGGTACCTACTTTCCCTTTCAAAATATTTGGAATCAATTCTGTCTCTCTTAACTTCAAATTTTTAAGATGCCTGGTCCCATTCATCATTTTCTCAGCTAACCTATTAATAGATATGGATATGAGCGGTTGATAATTGGCTGTATATGGCCCCTCTCTCAATAACGAATAGTTAGAAAGTGGCGTAAAATAGTAAAAATGTAAGAGAAGTTATGTGTTAATGTTATCATATCATTTTAAAACTAAACTCAATTTCACTTCAATCCAATTTTGTGCCAGAGAGATACAAATATTGGATATTTCTGACTATTTTTATTTGGATAACAAAAACCGTTTCGTATGAGATTAAAGATGAGCAGAAATTCCGCATGTAGCTTTAATTTTATGTTTAAATTACTGTTAGCAAGATTTTAAAAAATTAAAATGAGCAGAAATTCCGCATGTAGCTTTAATTTTATGTTTAAATTACTGTTAGCAAGATTTTTAGAAATTTCATTTAGTTCAAGACATATAAACAGGACTCGTTGTCATTCAATTGTGATACTTCATTTTATTCACTCATTACCCTATAATAATCATTATATTGCTCATTACGGAATACTGGATTTCCATTAGAACATTCGAAATCTCTGGCGGATTTACTATATATAAAATTTAAGTTAAATAACTACTAAAATATACGAATTCCTAAAATTGTGAATCTCGATTATTAATAGTAAAATGCTGTATTATAACTATGGTATTTATCCAAATAAACTTCTCCTTCATAAATTAGAGAAAGAATTCACGTTACTCTGTCATGCTTTAGATATCGTATCAAGAATCGCGTATGCTTGAATTTGATTATCAATTTTTATATGTTATTTATTAAAAAGATATAAAATATCGAAATTCTTGATGAAATTTGTATGAAAATGGCAAAAATATTCAAAAATACTGTAAGTTATATAAGTAAATGATACATTAATAATTATGTAAGTTAGTATTTTCCAAACTTTCTGTAACTGCGCCCCCTTTTTTCATAAAAAAATTGGTACGCCCCTATTTTTCATAACAGTCTAATTTTATAAATACTTTCTATCATCGATGTTTTCTACTTAATATTTAATACTACAAAACAATATACCGTATTTTGTATAAATAAAGTTTTTATGCATAAAAATATATATATTATGGTGTAATGATTTTTAATACAATTAAATAAATCTTACAAAAAAAGAAAAATAGAATATATGTTTAATTCAACATAATATTTAATGCGATGGGTGGGCTTATTTTTCGGCACAAATTCTCTCAAATCGGGGTGTCATCGAAAATATCGCTATTCGCAATTCTTTTTTATAATCACTAAACTAGATCGATATTTTGTATTTAAAACAGCAACAGCAGAAAGTTTCTGGATACATGGATATATATTTATTTTTTTCGACACCAATTTGAATTTATTTATTTATTGTTTGTTTGTCTCAAAAAAGATGTTTTTGTTAATTCTTGAGCGCCCCCTTGGAAATAGACTAGAGCCCACAATTTGGAAAACACCGATGTAAATAATTTTGTAACTGTTAAATGTAATCCATGTAATTTTAGATAGCAATAAGCGAGGAGATACCGCAAGAGAAACAGTGATATATCCTCAACAGAATAGCAAGACGCCGTTATACAACATTGAGTTTTTTTTTACATTTTTACACCCCTTTCCAATCAGGGAGATTACTAATGGGCGGGCCAGTTCCAACTACAGACTGCATCCACATCCATGGAGGGGGCCAGATGGTGAAGATCGGGGATCGCCAAGCTGGGCCCAGTATCCCGAAAGGGGACGCGAACCCGGGTCCTCCTAAGTGGCACGCCAACACATTATCACTCGGTCATCCGGCCGCCACAACATTGAGGTATGATGTCTCCATATACAATATTTCAATTATTGTATTCAAGGCTATTTTGTGACAGTACGGCCAAGAAGGTTACATAAAACTTCCTTGCGGTACCGCGTACTGGTACCTATTCCTAAAAATCTGGTTACGGGAGTGTGCGGCAGGCTGCCGAACGAAATCAGGTAGGAAAGAATACCGGCACCTAATTTTTTACTCGAAAAGCGCTACAATTATTCTCTGTAATTTTGTACTTAAATATATGAATTACAGCCATTTCGCGAAGTGGCCGGCACTTTGCGCTTTGTCCAAGCTGATCGGACAATGTCCAAAATGTGAATGTAAATCTGTTCAACCAATTCGCAACTGGCCAAAGGTCACGAAGTGGCAACATGAAATCTACAAATTTTGACACAATGGTAGCATAAATTACGTTGGACAGGCCACGTAACGAGATACATTAAGTTATTCTAACGATGTTATATGAAATCTGTTAACTGATTGATTTACTTTTATTCAAATGTTTATCTGATTTAACATGAATTTAATTGATAATAAAGACCCTTCGTTAACTTTCTCGTTTTTAAAATATTGATGAAGTTATAATTGCATACATTGAAAAAAAACCAGCAAAAATGGTACCGATCGATATAGGGTCGAGAGACACAAAATATCTCTATTGAACTAGGGGTCAAAGGTTAGCGAGATATAGAGGCTAAAAGTTTCACTGGTTGCATAGTGAGTAGAGCATGGGAACGGGACGCGTCGCGCTGCCAATGCGCTGCATTCCGTAGCGAAGCGAAGCGCAGTGCCAAACCGCATGCACTGTGAAACGTTTAGCCTCTATATCTCGCTAACCTTTGACCTTTGATCCCTAGTTCACTAGGGATATTTTGCGTGTCTCGATCCCTCCATTGATCGGTACCATTTTTGCTGAGTTTTACAATATATGCAATTATACCTTGATGAAGATAATCTTTTTTTCTTTGACCATATTTGATTTTCTACGCCCTAAATTCAAATTGTAATCTTTCCCTCCCTGACAATACTTTTGAATAAGTTTCGCTTCTCACTAATTGAAAACGAAGGGAAAACTTTAATTAAGTATACAGAATATAGTATAAAATAATTCCTATTTGCGACTATTTTATGTATTTTTTTATTTTTAGTTTTACATAAAATCAGAGAAAAATTTTTAAGTAGAAGGGGATAGGATCTTCAAATGTATGAGGTCATAATCAGGGGGTGAAGTATAGTTACGTATGGCGTGACGAAAAATGACGACGGGGAGAGAGGGGAGTCAAAAAGTATTCTAAATAGCGCGACGAAGGTTATGGATGATTCTTTACTATAATAAAGATCAATCATTTCGTTCAGCTAGTAAGAAGAGCCGATAATTTCAAATAATATCGATAATTTTGATAGTTGCCATCTGATAATGAAAGCCCCTTCGTTAATTAAATTAACATAAAATAGTTCTTTTCAAATTATAATTTTATGAACAGTCGTTTTTGGTACTATCTTACTTATCTTATTTGGTCAAAAGAATTACCACATCATAAAAAAATGTGAAGATATCTATAATACATAAAATAAAATCAATGAAAATGATTCAATAAAAATAAATCTGATAATTTCTTTTAATAATAAAAGAAATTATCAGATAAAAAGAATTATTTTTAGTATGTACTTTATAAACATTTAACGTATGAATGTAATCAACTTTTTGTTAACTGCCAGTTAACATTCAGTCTTCGTTTAATTGGTTTAAATGTTATAACATCACGAAATCAGTAAATCATCAGTGATTAGTCTCTTTTGACGTCAAAAATCAGTTTGTTTCTGGAACGATTTGCTGAATGTAGTGATAAGATGGCGGCTAACATTGGTTGTGAAGATGAAATAATGAATGTTATAACTTCATTAGCGTCATTAGAAAGTACTAAAATTTATAATGAATGTTATAACTTCATTAGCGTCATTAGAAAGCACTAAAACTTATTTGCCAGTAAACAGCGATGACGATAATGATTTGTTACACTCTCTAACTTTTAAAATTTTATCATCTAGCACATAATGATTTATAACACTCTCTAACTTTTAAAATCTTATCATCTAGTAAGAACTATTTTTTTCGCGACATTGGATAAACGGCATAAACCGGTGTCAGCACTCTCAGATGCGATTACGGTGATGACCGTTTGATGAATTCAACACTGAGCTTTGGAACGGTTTGCTGAGATTTTTTACTCATCAGTGATTAGTCTGTTGAGGTTTGGAACGTATCCAAACTTGTAATATAGGACAGCGCTTCTCAAACTTTTCCACTTGGCGACCCCTTTTACCAGAGAAAATATTTTCGCGATCCTGGAGGTATATAAACTAGAAATACGAATTAAAGCATTTGCCAAAATTTCTGCAACCCCAAATTTTGGGGGTCGATGCGACTCAAAATTTTGAGTCGCATCGACCATCGTTCTCAAAGTGTGAGTCGCGACCCTATATGGAGTCGCGACTTACACTTTGAGAAGCACTGATATAGGATATAGTTCTTTTGGAAACATTCATCTTTGGCCAATCTACTTTGATGTATGCAAAAATCTATGAAGACATTCTAATAGAAAAGTTATAATAAAAGAGCTGGCTAAATATCCATATTTACACAAATATAATTTTTGATGCAAAGTTTTATCGTTTGTGACGCATTAGTATTAATTAAATTATTATTATTATTATTTAAAGAATAAAATTTATAATATAATTCTGACTTGGCCAAAACCTTCTGGCCAGTGCGCCAACTGGCCAACCAGACTCCGAAATCAGAATAAAAGAATATATTCTCGGAAATTGGCCAATTTCAAAGAAAATATGCGAGCAATAATTCCTCATTTTCTATCGTTGTCAAGAAGAAAATTTCCTTTAGAGTAGAACAAGAACTAAAAGATCTGTACGTGCAGTCACGAAACTTAAAATTTTTGGGCCCCTACCACAAAAAAAAATTATGTAGATATTTTTATTATAAAATAACAAAAAAAATTGCATTGTTTAAAACACAATTGAAAATTATCGAAAGAAAATATATTTAAAATTCTTCCTTCTGGATTTTAAATTTGCAAAATCTCTAATCATATCTTTTATTTCCATATTTTTGGCTACCGCTCTTACCGTTGCACCGCTCTAATTCAATGAATAATGAATTAATTTGGTTATTTAATTTTTATTGTATTATGTTGTTAATTTTAAAAGAAAGGCAAAGAAAGTACAGACAAAGAGGATCTAGGCCCCCTCTAATTCTGGGCCTCCGAGTTGCGGGATCCGATGCATTGTAGTTCAGCCACTGTGTACGTGTCAATTAACGTTATACTCATTTAGGATGCCAACTTATTCCTCTATAATCTAATAGCGTACAGACTTAATTTCTGAGAGGATATATATATATATATATTTAACATCTTTCTATTTTAAAGGTTGTATATTTCATTGACATGATACGACAGCTAAATGCAGTGACATTTAATTATTATGAATATTATAAATTTTAATTGATGACACGTGTAATATTCATCATTAGCACCATTCATTCCCATAAAGCAGCTATTCTCAACCTGCGGTCCACCAAGCTTTTATGTGCGGCCCGGAATGCACGGTCATGAATTTAATGAAAGCGCGGAATTCTTCTCCCATATGCAAACAAAATAAATAAATAAAAATTCTGATATTAAAAAATTTTTTTTAATCTGGAAAAATTAGAAATTTCCTAATTTGCTAAGTCCTTCCTGATGCACTCATGAAATTTTACAATGTATGAAAAAGAGCCGAGGGGGAAAATTTCACGATTTAGATTCCATGCTTCACCAATACAAAAAAAAAATGCTTTTTTTTAATAATTAATTGTTTCTGAAAAAACCTTATAGTTTCGCGACGCTTTGCGCGTGTATATAAAAACAAATTTTTAACCATATTTATAAAGGAAAACTTTCTTCATTCTTAGATACTTCAATAAATTCCTCATCTCATTTTAGATTTTTATTTAGGCCGTTTATTAAGTTTGTAAATCATGATGAAAGCTGTCCCGGCGCACAGCAATTTTATTTTATATACCGAGTGTTTTCGAGCACCCGTACCACCCTTTTTTCTCGAAAATGCGATGAGATAGGAAGTAGGGGAGAAAATTTTGATTACCAAAGTATACCTGAAGAATCGAATGAGTGTGATAAAAATTTTGTGAGCCCATCGGAAATAGGGGCACAAGGGATCAACTATGAAATATCCAATGGAAACCAATGCCGATTTTGGCATAATTGGATAGAACTGTGGAAAACAAACAACTTTTGAAAGTTTTTAATATCACTTATGGATTGTGAGATATCACAAAAAAAAGTTGCCTCCGCGGGTACCGTCGATTGGGTTATTCAAGCATAATAAAAGGAAGAATCTGACATAGAGCATCTGTGTACATCCATGGCACTTATAAAGGGCTGAAACAAGTCCAGAAATTTTAACAACTTTTGAAAGTTTTTAATATCACTTATGGATTGTGAGATATCACAAAAAAAAGATGCCTCCGCGGTTTTTAATATCACTTATGGATTGTGAGATATCACAAAAAAAAGTTGCCTCCGCGGGTACCGTCGATTGGGTTATTCAAGCAATAATAAAAGGAAGAATCTGTCATAGAGCATCTGTGTACATCCATGGCACTTATAAAGGGCTGAAACAAGTCCAGAAATTTTTGTTCTTGGGTATGGCTCCATGCTGAACTGTGATGGCGAGACTTGTCACACCCGCGGTTCGAGTGCTACTACCGAGTACCAGAATTCGCCTTAAATCTTCATATTACTGCTCTTTGCTGCTTCAATAATGTTTGGCAATGTACACAGATGCCCTCCGTCTGATTTTTATTCTTCTTGCTGCTTGAATAGCCCCATCGCTGGTACACGCCGTGGCATCTTTTTTGTGATATCTCACAATCCATAAGTGATATTAAAAAACTTTCAGAACAAAAGTTGTTTGTTTTTCACAGTTCTATCCAATTATGTTAAAATCGGCATTGGTTTCCATTGGAGATTTCATAGTTGACCTCTTGTGCCAAATCGGCATTGGTTTCCATTGGAGATTTCATAGTTGACCCCTTGTGCCCCTACTTTTTCCATTGGAGATTTCATAGTTGATCCCTTGTGCCCCTATTTCCGATGGGCTCACAAAATTTTTATCATACTCATTCGATTCTTCAGGTATACTTTGGTAATCAAAATTTTCTCTCCTACTTCCTATCTCATCGCATTTTCGAGAAAAAAGGGTGATACGCTAACACCACTCAGTGACACCGTTGTTAAAGTAACAACGCAATGATGGAACCGGGCCTAAGAGTTAAAAATCAGATGTTGGCTTTGGACTGTGTGGACGGATAGATTTTTATTTATAAACAATTTTCTAAATTATTTATTTTTGTTATACTTCTCATTTTAAAATATTGCAGTAAAACTTTCCGTACGATAAATTAATTTCTGTGTAGTGCTAATTACATGTTTTATGTAAAATGGATATTCTCATGTATATCAAGAGATCCGGTCGGGTCTCTCGCTAATTTCAGCGAGAGAAACGACAGCGTGTCTCTATACAGGAATGATGATAGTTCCGCGCCACCTATATTGTTTTTTTACGGTAAACTTGAACTTTAAAATTAAACTTTCATATTATTCAAAATAACAATTTTCTTGTCTTTCACCAGAGTGTAAAACATACGCGCT